>WNWK01056330.1:0-11036 GCA_009830355.1 Cherax destructor
CCTTTCTGGAGGCCCTTCTTTGAATCTCATGTTGAGCTCCTCACACACTTTGCGGTCATTTCTTGTGATCTCCCCTCCTTCCTTCCTCAGCCTGATCACCTGGTCCTTGACTGTTGTTCTCCTCCTGATGTGGCTGTACAACAGCTTTGGGTCAGATTTGGCTTTCGTTGCTATGTCATTCTCGTATTGTCTTTGGGCCTCCCTTATTACCTGTGCATATTCATTTCTGGCTCTACGACTGCTCTCCTTATTCTCCTGGGTCCTTTGTCTTCTATACTTCTTCCATTCCCTGGCACACTTGGTTTTGGCTTCCCTGCACCTTTGGGTGAACCATGGGCTCATCCTGGCTTTTTCGCTTCTCCTGTTACCCTTGGGTATAAACCTCTCCTCAGCTTCCTTGCAAATTGTTGTCATATATTCCATCATCTCGTCTACTGACTTCCCATGCAAGAAGTTCTTCATGCCTATGTAGTCACCTTTCTTGTAGTTTGGCTTCATTCGTGCAGCCCTTCCTGCTTCCCCCTCCACTTGTAACTCTACTATGTATTCAAAGCTTAGAACCATATGATCACTGGCCCCAAGGGGGCTTTCATATGTGATGTCCTCAATATCTGCGCTACTCAAGGTGAATACTTGGTCCAGTCTCGCTGGTTCGTCCTCTCCTCTCTCTCTCTAGTAGTGTTCCTTACTTGTTGGTACATGATATTTTCCAGTACCACCTCCATCATCTTAGCCCTCCACGTTTCTTGGCCCCCATGTGGCTCTAAGTTCTCCCAATCGATTTCCTTATGGTTGAAGTCACCCATGATCAGTAGCTTCGCTCACATGAGCCATTCTGGCCACTTCGGCCAGTGTGTCAACCATCGCTCTACTACTCTCATCATATTCTTGCATTGGCCTCCTGCTGTTTTGTGGTGGGTTATACATCACTGCAATTATCACCTTTAGACCTACGGACTGAAGCGTTCCTACTATGTAATCTCCTGCTTCTCCTCTGTCTCCTCTCTCCAGCTCATCAAAATCCCATCGGTGTTTGATCAGCAGTGCCACTCCTCCACCCTTTCTGTTCCCTCTGTCTTTCCTCAGGATCTGATATCCCGTTGGAAAGATGGCTTCTGTTATCATCCCAGTGAGCTTTGTTTCAGTGAGGGCTATGATGTCCGGTGATGCCTCTTTGACTCTTTCATGCCACTCCACATACTTATTCATTATTCCATCAGCATTGGTGTACCATACATTCAGTTTCCTCTCCAACACTGTTTTGGGGGTCTGTTGTGAGGGGGGCCCTGGCGTTGTGCTGCGGGATGTGTGTGTGTGTGTATGTATGTGTGTGTGTGTTTGTGTATGTGTGTGTGTGTTAGTTACCATTTTGTCCTAGGCACATGTCGATTAGACACTAGGCCTGTTGTATGTATGTGTGTGTGTGTAAGGAAACACTTCGAAATGTTTCAACCCCGCAGGGAATTGAACCCCGGCCCTCCGTGCGTGAAGCAAGAGCGCTAACCACCATGCCATCGGGGCGTGTGTGTGTGCGTGTGTGTGTGTGTGTGTGTGTGTGTGTGTGTGTGTGTGTGTGTGTGTGTGTGTGTGTGTTACTCACCTAATTGTGGTTGCAGGGGTCGAGACTCAGCTAATGGCCCCTCCTCTTCGCTGTCTGCTACTGGGTCTCTGTTCTCCCTGCTCCATGAGCTTTATCATACCTTGTCTTAAAACTATGTATGGTTCCCGCCTCCACTATATCGTTCGCTAGACTATTCCACTTCCAGACTACTCTATGCCTGAAGAAATGCTTCCTAACATCCTTTTGACTCATCTGAGTCTTCAGCTTCCAGTTGTGCTCCCTTGTTTCTGTGTTCCTTCTCTTGAACATTCAGTCACTATCCACCTTGTCGATTCCCCGCAGTATTTTGTATGTCATTATCATGTCTCCTCTAACCCTTCTGTCCTCCAGTGTTGTTAGTCCTATTTCCCTCAACCTTTCTTCATAGGACAGTCCCCTGAGTTGTGGAACTAACCTTCTCGCAAACCTTTGCACTTTCTCTAGTTTCTTGATGTGCTTCAAATTTCATGTAATACAAGGTGGGGGGTACTTATAGTTATTCATTAAAGTTGATATTACAAGATGGCCAATAATATGCCTAGGTATGCCTAGGCTTTTCAGGCAGTCTTATGATAGGTCTTACTCAATAGTTATACAATGAATATACAGATTGTAAGGTTAGGTTAGGTTAGATTTTAGGCCCTTTTATGCGCATTGAATTTTTGTATAGATTTAGTCGGACACGGGGAATGTCAGAGATGTTTATGTCTGGTATTATGTCTATGGGTCCTGTCACAACTGTCAAGAAAGTGTTTTAGCTCAGGGTTAAAGTTGGAATTAATGGTTCTATAAATGTAGACAGCAGAGTAGTAAGTATGGATGTTCTGGACAGTGAGTAGGTTTAGGTCTTTGAAGAGTGGGGGGGTGTGCTGCCTAGCGTTGGATTGTGTGATAATTCTTACTGCGGCTTTTTGTTGGGTTATTATTGGCTTTAGGTGGGTAATTGCTGTTGATCCCCATGCACAAATGGCATATGTGAGGTAGGGATAGATGAGTGAGTAGTATAGTGTGAGTAGGGCTGATTGTGGTATATAATACCGTATCTTAGAGAGGATCCCCACAGTTTTGGACACTTTCTTTGTTATGTGTTGGATATGGGTGCTGAATTTCAGGCTGCTGTCAAGGTGAAGGCCCAGGAACTTGCCCTCGTTATGTCTAGCAATAGGTGTAGAGTTGATCTTAATGTTTAATTGTGGATCATCTGTTCTGTTGCCAAACATAATATAGAAGGTCTTATCAGTGTTGAGTGTAAGATTATTGGCTGTCATCCATGTTGATATTTTTATTAATAGGATATGAAAGGACATGAGCAGCTCGTTTGTATATTAAGGGTGGAACTTGAGACAGATGTCCTGATTTATTTTTAAGTGACTTGATTATCATGGAGACTTCAGTGGGTTCTGTAGGTGCAAGATATAAGGAGGATGGGAAATTCCCATCTAGGTAATCACTTGCTCGGGCATTGGTATCTGGAATTTTACTGGCAAGATTTGATCCTATAGTTGAGAAGAAGTCATTTATCTTGTTTACTGTATCAATAGGCTGTAGTGGTCAGCTCCTTCCCAAAGGACCCACGGGGAGATATTGTCCGGACCCATCGCCTTTGAGGTATCAAGGTCGCTGAGTAACTGCTTCACCTCCTCCTCAGTTGTGTGTATGCCCTCTAGCACTTGATACATCCCTTGTTGGTGACACACCCCATCCTGTCTACCCAGCTGCCTTCCTGCCTCCACTGAACCAGATGTGGGTTCTAGACTGGTGCTGCATACTCTAGTATGGGCCTGACGTACACGGTGTAGTGTCTTGAACGATTCCTTGTTAAGGTAACAAAACGCTAATCTTAGGTTTGCCAGTCGCCCATATGCTGCCGCAGTTATCTGGTTGATGTGTGCCTCCGGAGACGTGCTTGGCGTTATACTCACTCCAAGGTCTTTCTCCTTTGACGAGGTTTGTAACCTTTGTCAACCTAGCCTGTACTCTGTCAGCCTAGCCTGTACTCTGTCAGCGGTCTTCTTTGCCCTTCTCCGATCTTCATGACTTTGCATTTGGTGGGATTAAATTCGAGAAGCCAGTTGCTAGACCAGATGTCAAGCTTGTCCAGGTCTGTTTGAAGTCCTGCTTGGTCCTCTTCCGATGTGATTCTCCTCATTAGTTTCACATCATCTGCGAACAGAGACACTTCTGAGTCTATCCCGTCCGTCATGTCATTTACATATACCAAGAATAGCACTGGTCCTAGGACTTACCCCTGTGGTACACCGCTCGTCACAGGCGCCCACTGTGATACCTCATCACGCACCATGACCCGTTGTTGCCTCCCAGTGAGGTATTCCCTGATCCATTCCAGTGCCCTTCCTGTTATACATGCCTGTTCTTCCAACTTCTTTACTAATCTCATATGAGGAACTGTGTCGAAGGCCTTCCTGCAGTTCAGGAAAATGCAATCAACCTACCCTTCTCTCTCTTGCCTTACCTCTGTTACTTTATCATAGAACTCCAGGAGGTTTGTTACACAGGATTTGCCTTCCCGGAATCCGTGCTGTCTGGCGTTGATTATCCCGTTCAGCTCCAGATGTTCCACCATTCTTTTCCTGATGATTTTCTCCAAGACTTTGCACACTATACACGTAAGTGACATCGGTCTATAGTTTAGTGCCTCTTTTCTGTCTCCTTTTTTAAAGATGGGGACTACGTTGGCCTTTTTTAATACCTCAGGTAGCTGCCCAGTTTCAAGGTATGTGTTGAATATTATGGTAAGTGGCACACTCAGTGTAAGTATTCACAGCTTCTCCTGTCTTAATTCATTTTATTTAAGAGCTTCACTCTTAGGTTTATTTTAGAGAGGTAATTATTCTTTTAAATAACTTATGCCTACCATGAGAGTGATTATTAGAGTGGTGAGTAATTATGTCTTTTGATTTCATTACAGCCTTCTGGGCCAGCTAGGGTCATCTGGCACAAAGCCGAGTTGGTCTGATGGAGTAATACCCATTGAGGCCAAGATACATAATCTCCAACCTTTATAACCTTCAACTGTAGTTCAACTAGAGCCAAAACCCCGGCAACTCCGTTATTCTTCAAGTAGACGACACCGGAGTCCCTGGTATCTGGAATAACTATTGGAGTTTCCAATTTGGTTTTGGAAACATCCGTCAACCGAGTGGCTGTGGAAGCATCCGTCGATTCATCAACAACAACAAGGAGTTCAGACAACAAGGAACAATTCAGAGCTTCCGTGTCAAGAACATCGACACGTTCATCTAACAACTAAAATCTGTATAAATTAGCTTTGAATTCAAGTATTGTTTATCTATTTCATTTTTCCTTTTGTCTTTTAGATAGGATTTGAGATTCATGTTTAAGTATTTAATATTTTCATAAAACTTTCTATTAAATAAAGTGCTTATCTTCAGTGTTATTATTTATCTTTTCCTTGATTCATCTTGGCTTAAAGATTGAACCAGGACTGAGTAATAAACCTTCACAGGGAGAATATCTGAGGGGACACAGATGGACTCCTGGACACATGGACCTGGGGAAGGCGAGGATGAAGTAGGGAAGGGAGAATATCTGAGGCGGACAGATGGACTCCTGGACACATGGACCTGGGAAAGGCGAGGATACCTTGGGTAAGTGGGGAAGGGAGAATATCTGAGGCGGACAGATGGACTCCTGGACACATGGACCTGGGAAAGACGAGGATACTGGATGATGAGGCAGACCTTGGGGAAGTGGAGAAGGGAGAATATCTGAGGGGGACACAGATGGATTCCTGGACACATGGACATGGGAAAGACAAGGATACTGGATGATGAGGCAGACCTTGGGGAAGTGGAGAAGGGAGAATATCTTAGGCGGACAGATGGAATCCGTATCAGCTGAGATGTTTGGGAGTGTCCTTAAGGTAAACAGAAGGACCTGATTTTCTTTACTGTTTAGGAGTTATTACAATGGCAACAAAGAATTTTAGGGGAAACATAACTTCATTCTAGCTACCTTTACTTCACTCTCGTGAGTTGAGTTAAAAAATACAGCAAAAAGGATTGAACATAGTGTAATCTCGACCTGGTGAGAGTGAGAACACCAGAGATCGTCCTCACAATCTGGCTACAGTTCTTTATGCTCAGTAACTTTGATTAAGGTGTCTCGCCTGGTGAAGGTGTCTCGCCCGGTGAAGGAGGTGTCTCGCCCGGTGAAGGTGTCTCGCCCGGTGAAGGAGGTGTCTCGCCCGGTGAGGGAGGTGTCTCGCCCGGTGAAGGTGTCTCTCCCGGTGAGGGAGGTGTCTCGCCCGGTGAAGGTGTCTCGCCCGGTGAAGGAGGTGTCTCGCCCGGTTAGGGAGGTGTCTCGCCCGGTGAAGGTGTCTCGCCCGGTGAAGGTGTCTCGCCCGGTGAGGGAGGTGTCTCGCCCGGTGAGGGAGGTGTCTCGCCCGGTGAAGAGATCTAGATCATCTTCCTTCTTTCGAATGTGATTTCCTGCTATTCATCATTTGTTGAATACTGTTCGACACATTTCATAATAATTTTCCCGGTTAATAAACATTAACCACCACCTCTCGCAAAACAGTTAACACAAATAAACAAAGCACTAATATATATTTTTATTTACCATGACTTTTTAATTGATCAACGGAGCTGAGAGAAACACTCATGGGCAGTGATAAACGTCTCTCAAAACAACATGTAACAGATTTAAGCTGACCGGGGAAAAAATCTTTGAATTTACTATATATTTAATACATAAGTACTTTGATCTAAGCCAGAACACATGCTGAACACTTTACTCCCAAACCACAAAATGATTATCGTTCACACCTGCACTGTTGGACACACGTGATGAATTGTGGATGAACCGAAATGAATAGTTGAAAGTTAGTTGTAATGGTGTATGGATGATGGAAACTTTAGGTAAGGGATGGTTGATAGTTGTTGTGATAGATGGTTGATAGTTGTTGTGATAGATGGTTGATAGTTGTTGTGATAGATGGTTGACGGTAAACTAACGTGATTTAATGTTAATTGTGAGTTGTGGTCAGTGACAGTGAACGGAGATATGTTAAGAACTTTGATAAGTTGAAAATACTGATGGGTGATGGTGAGATGTTATGTGTTATGTGTTGTGGTGTTGAATGTTTGTAGATGAGTTATAGTGAGGGATTGTTGATGATTAGTTGAAATTAGGGCTGGTTGATGGTTGATATTGGTGATGGATAGTTAAGAAATTGCTTGGTTATTCTCTCTGTCCCAATGTGCATATTAAGATGTGTGTTCACATATCTGTGCTTTTCTTTGTGTTTATAATCATTGTTATTTTTTCTGGTGTTTCCTTTCCACTTCTCAATAGTGAAGCAGGTTAGAATCCTTTCCCTGTAAGTCACGTATGTCTTAGAAAACCAATACAAGGTGACCACAGCTTGAGTAGATGTAGTAGACCTGAAATAACACTATGATGCTCATCCAAGATATTTTTCCAGTTACTCTGCTTAGTGGAACAGTAATGACATGGAGGTTTAAACTGAACATAAAAACAAACATATTTCTTGCACTTGATGGTTTAAGAAATATGTGAAGGACTTATGAGTAACCATACAAGGACGTTATGAGGGACCTATGAGTAACCATACAAGGAAGTTATACGGGACCTATGAGTAACCATACAAGGAAGTTATGAGGGACCTATGAGTAACCATACAAGGAAGTTATAAGGGACCTATGAGTAACCATACAAGGAAGTTATGAGGGACCTATGAGTAACCACACAAGGAAGTTATACGGGACCTATGAGTAACCATACAAGGAAGTTATGAGGGACCTATGAGTAACCACACAAGGAAGTTATACGGGACCTATGAGTAACCATACAAGGAAGTTATGAGGGACCTATGAGTAACCATACAAGGAAGTTATGAGGGACCTATGAGTAACCACACAAGGAAGTTATGAGGGACCTATGAGTAACCACACAAGGAAGTTATACGGGACCTATGAGTAACCATACAAGGAAGTTATACGGGACCTATGAGTAACCACACAAGGAAGTTATACGGGACCTATGAGTAACCACACAACGAAGTTATGAGACACCTATCAGTAACCATACAAGGAAATTATGAGGGACCTATGAGTAACCACACAAGGAAATTATGAGGGACCTATGAGTAACCACACAAGGAAATTATGAGGGACCTATGAGTAACCACACAAGGAAATTATGAGGGACCTATGAGTAACCACACAAGGAAATTATGAGGGACCTATGAGTAACCACACAAGGAAGTTATGAGGGACCTATGAGTAACCACACAAGGAAGTTATGAGGGACCTATGAGTAACCACACAAGGAAGTTATGAGGGACCTATGAGTAACCATACAAGGAAGTTATGAGGGACCTATGAGTAACCACACAAGGAAGTTATACGGGACCTATGAGTAACCATACAAGGAAGTTATGAGGGACCTATGAGTAACCACACAAGGAAGTTATAGGGACCTATGAGTAACCATACAAGGAAGTTATGAGGGACCTATGAGTAACCATACAAGGAAGTTATGAGGTACCTATGAGTAACCATACAAGGAAGTTATGAGGTACCTATGAGTAACCATACAAGTTATGAGGAACCTATGAGTAACCACACAAGAAAGTTATGAGGGACCTATGAGTAACCATACAAGAAAGTTATGAGGAACCTATGAGTAACCACACAAGGAAGTTATGAGGAACCTATGAGTAACCACACAAGGAAGTTATGAGGAACCTATGAGTAACCACACAAGGAAGTTATGAGGGACCTATGAGTAACCACACAAGGAAGTTATGAGGAACCTATGAGTAACCACACAAGGAAGTTATGAGGGACCTATGCATAACCACACAAGGAAGTTATGAGGGACCTATGAGTAACCACACAAGGAAGTTATGAGGGACCTATGAGTAACCACACAAGGAAGTTATGAGGGACCTATGCATAACCACACAAGGAAGTTATGAGGACCTATGAGTAACCATATAGGAAGTTATGAGGGACCTATGATTAAAAATGTAGGAAGTAAATAACAAAAGCTCACAACACCGAGACTGAAACAATACACTAATAAACCGCACCTAGAAGAGGGCACCTTACCACGACGTTTCGGTCCGACTCTGACCATTTACAAAGTCCCTCTGTCTTAACACTGTCTTAACACTGTCTTAACACTGTCTTAACACTGTCTTAACACTGGCTTAACACTGGCTTAACACTGGCTTAACACTGGCTTAACACTGGCTTAACACTGGCTTAACACTGGCTTAACACTGGCTTAACACTGTCTTAACACTGTCTTAACACTGTCTTAACACTGTCTTAACACTGTCTTAACACTGTCTTAACACTGTCTTAACACTGGCTTAACACTGGCTTAACACTGGCTTAACACTGTCTTAACACTGGCTTAACACTGGCTTAACACTGGCTTAACACTGTCTTAACACTGGCTTAACACTGGCTTAACACTGGCTTAACACTGTATGTGTTAACCCAGTAATTTCTAGATTCAAGAGAAAATTGTCCTAAGCCAGAAACTATAGGTTGGAAAATTGTCTTGCTTTTAAATTAGTATACAATATGGATGTGGTACAGAACACGTACTGAACACGTTGATATGGGTTAGAACATTGAATGAACATGTTGATCAGAAACAGATCTGGAATAGAACACTCATTGAACATTCACATAAAACTCTAAATGTTGTTCACACCTGTGTAGACCCATGTGAGTCCTGCTTCACATAATGTGAATGGTTGGTAGTGAGTTGTGGTGGTGAATGACTGTGATGGATGGTTGATGGTGAGTTGTGGTGATGGATGCTTTATAATGAGTTGACTTGATGGTAAGTTGTGGATATGGATGGTTGATGGTGAGTTGTGGTTATTGATGGTGGGTTGTAGTTATGGATGGCTGATGATGAATTGGGATGATGGATGGCCGACGAATTGAGGTAATGGATGGTTGATGGGGAATTGCGGTGATGGTTTATGAGTTGATTTAATGGATATTATATAGTGAGATGTGGTAAGAGACGGTTAATGATGAGTTGTAGAGATGAATATTTGAAAATGAGTTGTGGAGATGGATGGTTGAAGATGAGTTGAAATTTTGGGAGTAAACTGTGATTTATAGTAATGGATAGTTATTGAACAATGTTAATATACGAGAAAAAAAAATTATGAAGATAAAACAGTTTCTTGAGGAATTGTGTTGGTCAGCTCAGGTGTGTTGCCTAAGTTGTTCTAATGTTCCATTGTGTTGGTCAGCTCAGGTGTGTTGCCTAAGTTGTTCTAATGTTCCATTGTGTTGGTCAGCTCAGGTGTGTTGCCTAAGTTGTTCTAATGTTACATTGTGTTGGTCAGCTCAGGTGTGTTGCATAAGTTGTTCTAATGTTCCATTGTGTTGTGTCTTCAGTTTGATGTGATCTACTTCCTCATATCCAATTCCAGTTTATCCTTATTTCCTATACCAGGTCAACTTTATATCCCATTCTAGTTCATCCTTATTTTACATACCAGGTTATCTTTCTTCTGTGTCACTTTCTTCTGTGTCACTTTCTTCTGTGTCACTTTCTTCTGTGTCACTTTCTTCTGTGTCACTTTCTTCACAGTTTTCTTCCCCAACTTAAGACTCAAGTCTCTCGATGATTATAAGTGAATTATAAATCACTACAACTTTTAGGAAAGTTTTACCAACTAAAAAATAATAATGTTAGCAATTATTTATAAATGGTAGTTTAATATTTTTAATTGCTATGAGCAGCACAATGTTCAGTTACGACGTAAACACTACTTAAACATTAACGTTAAGTATTACTTATATTGTAATCTTTAAGAAAAAAGAAATAACATTGTGTTCCACACCATCCAGGGTGTAATACATGTTAACATTGTGTTCCACACCATCCAGGGTATAATACATGTTAACATTGTGTTCCACACCATCCAGGGTGTAATACATGTTTACATTTGAAGAGTTACTAAAAGTATTTGTCAGAGGGCTGAAGAGGGGTTGTTGAGGTGGTTTGGTCATTTAGAGAGAATGGATCAAAGTAGAATGACTTGGAGAGCGTATAAATCTGTAGGGGAAGGAAGACGGGGTAGGGGTCGTCCTAGAAAAGGTTGGAGGGAAGGGGTAAAGGAGGTTTTGTGGGCGAGGGGCTTGGACTTCCAGCAAGCATGTGTGAGCGTGTTAGATAGGAGTGAATGGAGACGAATGGTTTTTGGGACATGACGATCTGTTGGAGTGTGAGCAGGGTAACATTGTGTGAAGGGATTCAGGGAAACCAGTTAATTGATTTAGTTGGACTTGAGTCCTGGAAATGGGAAGTACAATGCCTGCGCCTTAAAGGAGGGGTCTGGGATAGTGACAGCTGGGAGGGACTTTTCTCAGCTGTCGTATCTGAGCTC
>WNWK01056331.1:0-11036 GCA_009830355.1 Cherax destructor
CTCAATACTGACAAGACCTACTTCATACAGTTTGGAAGCAAAGCCACAAATGTTCCACTTAACATAACACTCAATGGTACACCCATCACAAGACTCACAGAGGGAAAATTCCTAGGAATCCACCTTGACAGTAGCCTTAAATTCCAAACACATATACAACAAATTTCCAAGAAAATCTCGAAGACAGTAGGCATATTATCAAAGATACGCTATTATGTACCTCAATCAGCTCTCCTTGCACTATATCATTCACTTATCTACCCGTATCTCACCTATGGAATCTGTGCATGGGGATCAACAACGTTAAATCACCTTAGACCACTCATAACACAACAAAAGGCAGAAGTCAGAATGATATCAAATTCCCACTCTAGACAGCATACTCCACCAATATTCAAAAGTCTCAAACTACTCACCGTAAAGAACATTCATACTTACTCTTGTGCCTACTACATATATAAAACTTTACACTCTAATATAAACCCTCTGCTCAAAACTCTCCTCACCAACTTTAATAGGACCCATGACCACAACACAAGACACAGATCACTTTTTGATATACCCCGTGTTCATACCAACCTATGTAAAAATTCTATGCACATAAAGGGCCCCAGAATCTGGAGTTCATTACCAGTAAATATTAAGATAATCTTGTCTGAAAATCAATTTAAGACTCAACTCAAAAACCACCTACTCACCCAAAACTAAAGGATCATACTATAAACTACTTTGAAAAATGCTCATTGTTACTTTCCTATATGATAATCTCAATTTTCAATAATATGTTACTATTATGTTACCCCCTACTCATATTATAAGTTAATGTCAAAAATGCTCAATGTTATTTTCCTTAAGATAATCTCAATTCCATATTATCATTCAAGAATCTTAACACCTGTAACAATCTAATATCTAATATCATTATATAATAATTTATACAGTAAAATTTCATCATATTGTAATTTTGAAAATAATTTTTAACTAGAATAAACTCAATAAATTTATCTAATATTAAGTACATAGTTTTTAAGGACTAGAATAAGCTGCCCCTAATGCCATGGCATGTCAGTGGCTCTCCTTGCACTCAGTTTACATTGTAACTACAGATACCCATGTAATCTGCAATGAAATAAAATTTGTTTGTTTGTTTGTTTAATGTTTGAGCTCAGTTTCAAGCCATTTCCAGTACTAAAAGCAATGAAAATCATCTCTATTTCTGTACAGTGAAACCACGAGTTTCGAACGCCTTGGCAATCGAACAAATTGAACAAATTTTGTCCCACCAATCGAACAAGTGCATACCAGACCTGTCCGCCTAAACTTGGTAGACCTACTGTGTAAGGACTTCAGTTTCATCACAGTGAAGTTCTTGCCTCCTAACACCACTCCTCTCCTAAAGCCCATGGACCAGCAGGTCATTTCTAACTTCAAAAAACTCTACACAAAAGCAGTGTTTGAAAAGTGCTTTGAAGTGACCTCAGACACTGAATTGACCCTTAGAGAGTTCTGGAAGAATCACTTCAATATCTACAACTGCATAGGCCTTATAGGTAAGGCTTGGAATGCAGTGACTTCCAGGATTTTGAACTCTGCTTGGAGACCATTGTGGCCAGGTAGTGTCCAACAGAGGGATATTGAAGGGTTTGAGGCTGACCCTGACCCTGCCGACCCTGTGCCTGTTGTGGAAGGTATTGTGGCATTAGGCAAATCCCTGGGTTTAGAGGAGAGTGGAAAGGATGTGGAAGAGTTGGTGGAGGACCACAGGGTAGAGCTAACAAATGAAGAGCTGCAAGAGCTGGAACTGGAAGAGCATAAGACCACAGTTGAGGCTCTTGTTTCACAGGAGGAGGAAGAAGGACTGGTTGAGGAGCCTTCTTCAGAGATTAAGGAGATTTGTTCAAAGTGGAACAATGTTCAAAGGATTGTGGAGAAATACCACCCTGACCAAGCTGAAACAAGCCATATCAGCAACATGTTCAGTGACAAAACATTGTCCCATTTCATGCAAATCTTAAAGAGGCGCCAGAAACAGAGGGCTCTGGACAGTTATTTTGTGTGACAGGGGTCCAGTGACTCTCAAGCTGGTCCTAGTGGGATTAAAAGACAAAGAAGGGAAGTAACCCCAGAAAGGGCTTTGATACCTGAAGTCCTTATGGAGGGAGATTCCCCTTCCAAACACTAAGCCCTCCCTCCTTCACTCCTCCTCCCTATCTTCCATATGCAATCAACAATCTTCAATAAAGGTAAGTAAAAATGTTATTTTAATTGTTTAAATATTTAAATATACATGCATTTATTTAATATATCTTTACTATGTAATATAATTCTTATGTGTAGTATGTAGAACTATAATTAATCTCATTAAAATGTATTTTTTTTTAATATTTTTGGATTTCTGGAACGGATTAATTGTATTTCTATTATTTCTTATAGGAAATATTGATTCGACTTTCGAACATTTTGAGTTTAGAACAAGCTCCTGTAACGGATTATGTTCGAAACTCAGGGTTCCACTGCATTATATTTTGCATTTTATTATGCACTGCGTGCTGCATGATTTGTTTTATGTGGTGCACACTTACCACATGTAGATGTAGTCTCTCATATCAAGGCCCAAATTTACCACTCACAGTTTATCTGAGTGAGCTGAGCTCATGGCATAGAACTACGGCTTGGACCCAGGTTTCAAAGCCGTAGAACTATGGGACGGACCCTCAAAGGGTTAATTATTATTATTATTACCATTGACATACCTTGTTCACTGAGTTTAATCATTTCTTAATTAGGCTGCCATGAGAGATGCAGAGAATGTTAAGACACAGACGAACACACCAGCTAACCCTTTTACTGTGAACTTCTTTTGCACTTCTTTCACTTTCCTCTTGTTTTTCCTCTTGTTTTTCCTCTTCCAAGTGCTGTTGCACTTCTATCTTGTACTATGGGTTGCACAAGAAAGTACAAATTTGTACAAATAAGTAGTCTTGGAGACTTTGAAAGCTAGTGTACTGAGTGGCTTTAGGAAGGAGATTGAGATGCTTGAAGCTGAGATGCTGCACTGCCTGTTTCTATGACCTAAGTTCTTCTACAGCATACAATACTGACTCATCAGGAAGAGCCCATTGTAACTCCGAGTTGTCAGTAAAACGAGTACAGTGGAACCTCGGTTTTCATCTTTAATTCGTTCCAGGAAGTCTGACGAAAAAAGAATGCAACGAAAACTGAAGCACTACTTCCCATAAGAAATAATGAAAATCCAGTTAATCTGTTCCAGATACCCAAAAGTATTAACAAAAACTACATTTTATTGAGAATAACTATAGTTTTACATACAGAAAACAATGAGAAACAAATATAAAAGACTAATGAAATGGATAAATGAACATTTAACATCACTTTTACCTTTATTGAAGACATGTTGTCATAGTATATATCAAGTATATTTTGGTACAGCAGGCAGCAGCAGCATCCTAGCAGCCATTATTCTTCAAAAAAACAGGGCTTATCAAAGCTTGTGATGGCCTAATTGAAGATACAAATGCACGAACCCACGTAGACCACAAGATGACCCAAGAATACTAGAAATGCAACCCAAACCTTGACAAAACTGACGATCTAAGGAAGACAGCCCTGCAAACCCAAACACTGCCTCTGCTGCCAGACGAACACCTAACCCAAGCTTAGGGAAATAAAGCCTTCTCCTCCATAGATTCACTTTAGTGATACTATGAAAGGAAATCAAAGAAGAAACAACAGCAGTAACAAAAGAATAACACCAAGGACTCTACAACTCGACATGTCAACCCAGCAGAAAGCCGGTGTGTCATCAACCCCCATCACCACCACCCTGGGCTCGACAACAACACCAAACATAGCTGACTCTCCCTCCAACTCCACTAACTTCAAAGGATTCCCTCCTGAACACCCAGGTATGACTATTCCTGACACTATTAGGGAATACATCGGCGCCCTAGAAAATGAAATCAAAGATATTGCGGACCTTGAGTTGTACGCAATGAGAAAATACTATATTCCATGTACAGTGGACCCCTGCTATTCGAACGGCTCGGCAGTCGAACTAATCGTCATTAGTACAAGAAAATCGATATCGTCATGCGAACAAATTATCGCGAGTCGAATGAATGCGTTCGTGACCTGTCTGCCCAGGCGCTTGGGTGACTCACCACGCAGGCATGGAGAGCCAGTCCCGCGTTGTTTACACTTGAGAGAACAATACCCTGCACGCTCATCCAGACATTTCACACTTAATTACAATTGTTTGGAGTTTGTTCATTAAGTGCGACTGTGAAATAAGCTACCATGGGTCCCAAGAAAGTTCCTAGTGGTACCCCTGGGATGATGAAAGTGAGAAACACCGTAGAAATGAAGAAGGAAATAATACAAAAATACGAGAGTGGTGTGCGAATGTGTGATCTTGCCAGGATATATGGCAAAAACAGGTCAACTATCACTTCTATCCTGCTTAAGAAGGAACAAATTAAGGAAGCTGATGTTGCAAAAGGTGTTACTGTGCGAGCCAAAAATAGACCACAAATAATCAAAGAGATTGAGAAGTTGTTGCTGGTGTGGATCAAGGATAAAGAGTTAGCGGGTGATAGTGTGTCGGAGTCAATCATTTGTGAAAAGGCCAGGAAGTTGCATGCCGATCTTGCAAAGAAAATGCCTGCAACCAGTGTTGATTATAATGGTAGTGAATTTAAAGCCAACAAAGGCTGGTTTGAGAGATTTAAAAATGGTAGTGTCATACATAATGTGGTAAGGCATGGTGAGGCTGCCAGTTCAGACAAACATGCAGCTGAAAAATTCATAAACGAGTTTCAGGACTACCTGGAGTCTACCTGGAGAGAATTCCAGGGGTCAACGCCCCTGTGGCCCGGTCCATGACCAGGCCTCCTGTTGGACCAGAGCCTGATCAACCAGGCTGTTACTGCTGGCCGCACGCAGTCCAACGTACGAACCACAGCCTGGCTGGTCAGGTACCAACTTTAGGTGCCTGTCCAGTGCCTGCTTGAAGACAGCCAGGGGTTTGTTGGTAATCCCTCTGATGTATGCTGGACTACATAAAGACTGAAAAATTGAAACCTGAACAAGTGTTCAATTGTGACGAAACAGGCCTGTTTTGGAAGAAAATGCCCAACAGGACCTACATTACTCAGGAGGAAAAAGCACTGCCAGGACAGGACACAAGCCTATGAAAGACAGGCTATCTCTCATGATGTGTAGTAATGCTACTGGGGATTTTAAATTGAAGCCTTTACTAGTGTATCACTCAGAAAATCCCAGAGTGTTCAAGAGACACAATGTCGTCAAAAATAGATTGTGTGTCTTGTGGAGATCTAGTCAGAATGCATGAGTCACAAAGCACCTTTTCAGTGACTGGATCCATGAAGTGTTTGGCCCCAGTGTGAGAAAATACCTACAGGAAAAGGGTTTGGACAAAAAGTGCCTCCTGTTACTGGACAATGCTCCTTCACATCCTCAAAACATGAAAGACCTACTATGTGAAGACTTCAGATATATAAAACTGAAGTTCTTGCCTCCTAACACCACTCCTCTCCTCCAGCCCATGGACCAGCAGGTCATCTGTAACTTCAAAAAACTCTACACAAAAGCAGTGTTTGAAATGACCTCGGACAGTGAATTGACCCTTAGAGAGTTCTGGAAGAATCACTTCAATATCTACAGCTGCATAGGCCTTATAGGCAAGGCTTGGGAGGGAGTGACTTCCAGGACTTTGAACTCTGCTTGGAGACAATTGTGGCCAGGTTGTGTCCAACAGAGGGATTTTGAAGGGTTTGAGGCTGACCCTGACCCTGCCGACCCTGTGCCTGTTGTGGACTCTATTGTGGAATTGGGAAAGTCCCTGGGGTTGGAGGTGAGTGGCGAGGATGTGGAAGAGTTAGTGCAGAGCCACAGGGTAGAGCTAACAACTCAAGAGCTGCAACAGCTGGAAATGGAAGAGCATCAGACCAGATTTGAGGCTATTGATTCACGGGAGAAGGAGGAGGAATAGGGGCTGAAGAAGGTGCCTTCTTCAGAGATTAAGGAGATGTGTACATTGTGGAATAGGTTGCAAACTTTTGTTAAAAAATACCACCCTGAGCAAGCTCAAACAAGCCATAACAGCAGCATGTTCAGTGACAAAACAATGTCCTTCTTCAGGAACATGTTAAAAAGGCACCAGAAACAGAGGACTGTGGACAGTTATTTTGTTAAAGTGTCCAGTGACTCCCAAGCTGGTCCTAGTGGGATTAAAAGACAAAGAAAAGAAGTAACCCCAGATAGGGCTTTGATACCTGAAGTCTTTCTGGAGGGGGATTCCCCTTCCAAACACTAACCCCTCCCTCCCTCACTCCTCCTCCCTCTCTTCCATATGCCATCAACAATCTTCAATAATGGTAAGTAAAAAGACTTGCATTTATTTACTAATACTTTTAGTAGTACAGCACTGTAGTATTTAATGTTTTTGTCTATGTAGAAGCTTAATTATATTAAAATATATTATTTTTTAATATTTTTGGGTTTCTGGAACGGATTAATTGTATTTCCATTATTTCTTATGGGAAAAATTAAATCACCGTTCAAACATTTCTTGTTAAGAACAAGCTCCTGGAATGGATTATGTTCGAATGGCGAGGGTCCACTGTATGTCTATTATCAAATAATTTTATATTGGAGATATTTTCAGTAATAGCTAAACTAAAAATATCTTACTTTATAAACTTATATACAGTGGACCCTAGGTTTTCCCTGAAAATTCTTTCCAGAATGCTGTTTGAGTGCTGTTACCGAACGAATTTGTTCCCATAAAAACAAATGTAAATTAGATTAGTCATTTCAGAGCCCCCAAAAATACACTTACAAAAGCACTTACGAAAATACACTTACATAATTGTTCGAGTTTTTAGGTGAACGAAAACCAAGGGTCCACTGTACTTAGTTATGTAAATAGGTAGGACCACACATGTTGGTAGCTAACTAGCTATCTGCTCATTAAAAACATCAGGTATTCCCGCCTTGAAACCACGTCAGCATACCTAAGGTTGTGGCCACCGGCTTGACTTCATTCAGTCTTGACTTGTTCCCTCATAGAGGACAGTCCTCCCTCACCTTGCGTGAGAACACCACCTCAGTTCCTGGATTTAGTCTTCTTGCCTTTCATGAGGTTACCCTGTGATCCTCCTACACCTTGGACAGAATCAGACAGAAGCCTCTCAAGTTTAAAGGTGTGTTAATGTATTGGAGACACTGCTATTTGTTTCTAGCTCTGCCAGGAGTGAGTCTACGTGTGTTACTGTATTAGAGACACTGCTATTTGTCTCTAGCTCTGCCAGGAGCACAACTGCGTGTGTTAATACAGTGGACCCTCGGTTTTCGTTCACATCCAAACTCGAACAATTATGTAAATATATTTTTGTAAGAGCTTTTGTAAGTGTATTTTTGGGGTTCTGAAACGACTAATCTAATTTATATTTGTCCTTATGGGAACAAATTCGTTCGGTCATGGCACTCGAACAGCATTCTGGAATGAATTTTTAACAAAAATCGAGGGTCCACTGTATATTGAAGACACTGCTGTTTGTCACTAGCTCTACCAGGAGCAAGTTTAAGATATCACAGTGGTATATCGCATTTGTGAAACTACAGTTACTGTACAAGTGTGGAAGAAAAGTTATATATGTATTGTTCATGCCTCTCCTAAGTGGAAGGTGTTTTTATTAACAATTTAACTTACTAAGTACTGCTAGAAACTTAGTATATGATAAATAAAATCCGGATAAAGTATTATTCGCCTTATATCTATTCCTTATATCTTCTTTACCACACGATTGTTACGAAAAGCACTAAACCAAAGTGGTCTACAGGCCAGGATCGTAACAAATGGGGGCCTGTCTGGGATTGTTTTGATCCAAGGTGGTGGATATAGTTTCTATCCCATCACCTGAGATCAATCAATATGGACGTACAGATATAGCAGTTGGTAGAAACTCAAACTTTGTCCAAGTTAGAAACATTAAGGCTACTGTGAGGGAAAAGTCCATAGATAGGAGTGATGGAAGTGTGAAGGTATGTAGAGTGATGGTTGAATGGTAGTTTGCTTGTTGAGGTGGGGTGAGTGTCTAGCTCTCGCTATACCCCCCCCTCCTTTTCCACCCAGTGAGAGGTGTAATGCTGGGCTCCGGCCACAGGTTGAAATCACTCGACTGACCACGCCCGACCTCACTGTAAGTACTTCACAGCTGCTCGTATCTTAATTATTTTATGTTCAAGAGCTTCTCTCTTTAATTTGTTTGGAGCTTCACTCATGTTGAGCAACATTCACTTCTGCTCTGCCCTGCCTTGGTTTTTGGTAAGGTTATTTGTTACAGTTTCACCATTTCTTTTAAAGGCCTTATCCCTACTATGTAAATTAATACTAGAGTGGTGAGTAATTCTTTTGGTTTCTTTCACAGTCCTCTGTTTCCGCATGGATCATCGGATTCAAGGGTGATTGGGGGGCAGGCGTACTCACCAATTGAGAAACAGAGTAACACCAATTCTTCACTATGCCAGTAGTTCTTAAGTCCACACTCTAGAAACCTCAGGCAACTGTACTTTACCAGGGGACAACCTTCACCTGAGTCCCTAATATCATTTGTGACATTGTGGATGTGGAAAACTGTTGGATTTTTTGGGAAACATCGATGCAGCAACAACAACAAAAACACCACCATCACCACGGAGTCTAACATGGATTCATTGCTTCTGTGTTAACAAGATCAACACATATGTAAATATCTAGCTTTGGATCAGATATATATATTTTTTGTTTTCATTTTTCATTTTTCTTAAGATAGGATTATTATAGTCATATTTACGTATTTATTATTTACATTTCTTTCTATTAAAATAGTGTTTATTTTTCTTGTTATTATTGTCTTTTTCTATTATACTTTTCCTAAGAAGATTGGCAACAACCTTCACAAGTGGCGACCTTGCCAGGATTGGACTTGAGATTTGACACCTCGAACAAGATTCGACGCTACTCTGACTTGAGCCGGCGGTACCTGGCTACATTATTGGAACTCCGCCATCAGTGACGCAGTGGTTACTTCCACCGCCCCACACCACAGACGGTTGCCACCCTCCATAAGTATTCATTTGCTATAGTAGGACTACAGTAAAGGTATTTAAAGGATTTGGTGATTTAAATACTCTTTGTTTATGTTAGTCAAGTCAAGGCAGGATGTGCTAGTTACTTCTGCCACCGTTTGTTTTGAGCTTGAAGATTATTTTAGGAATAGACTAGGGATCCAAGATTTTCCAGTGATAAATCTTCTTCATTGAGTTCTTGTATGTTATATCAAGGGAACTGTCATAGGACACTCTTGATTATAGTGGGAAGAGTGGATGGTCAAGTGATCCCATTCTCCTTACTGTTTGGTCGGAGCTGGCATAGAACCCTCCGGTCAATTTATACTGTATATACACACACAACCCGCACATATAAAAGAGAGGAGCTTTCGACGACGTTTCGGCCCGACTTGGACCATTTACAAAGTCACACTAACACACAAAGACAGGGGAAGTGGTATTTATAGGTAGGCAGACAGGGGAGGGTACCCTCCCCTGATGCACACATGAACAAAGACCATTTGCTGCTCACAGGAGATTTCAATATAAATCTCCTACATGACCAGGACCCACAAGTAACAGAATTCACAAACACTATGAGCAACTGCTTGTTACTACCAACAATATCAAAACCTACAAGAATCTCCGAGACTAGTACTTCATTACTAGACCACATCTGGACTAATACTATAGCCCCTCTAAAATCAGGCATAATAACAGACAACACCACAGACCACTATCCGACCTTTCTCATAACTAATCTTGGTAAATTGCCCCTAGATATTACAAAAGTTACCTTCAGACTACATAATGAGTCAGCTGTAAATAACTTTATAACAGCTATGATTAACATTGACTGGCATAATGAGATAGAAACATATACAGATACTAATGAATGCATCAAGAATTTCCTTAACAAAACCCACCACCTCTATAACAAACATTGCCCTAAAAAAACTAAACAGATCACAGCTAAGAGACTTAACAATCCCTGGCTAACACCCAGCATCCTTAAATCCATTAACAAAAGGCACCAATATGAAAAACAATACAGAAGGGGTCTAATAACCAGAGAACAATCCAAACGCTACTCATCAATCCTTACCAGCCTGATAAGAAGATCAAAAAAATTGTATTATGAGAACAGACTCCAGAACATAAAAGGTGATATGAAAAAGACCTGGAAGACCCTATCTCCAATTCTAGGAAATAATAGGATTGCGAAAAACAACACCATCAAATTATCAAGAGCAGATGAACCCCTACTCTCACCTACTGAGACAGCAAACAGACTTAATGTTTTCTTCTCCACCATAGGAAAGAATTTAGCGAGTAAAATCCCAAGCTCAAACACCCGTCCAACAGACTACCTCACAAACACCTACCCTAATATGCTATTCCTAGCTCCTACCAACCCAATTGAAGTTTTGCTCATAATCAACACCCTTAAAAACAAGGCAGGAGACATAAACAGCTTACCAACTTTTATGTACAAAAAAGCTTCACAGGTACTGTCACCAATTATAGCAACACTATTCAATAAATCCATTGAAGCCTCTACCTTTCCATCAATTCTCAAAATAGCTAGGGTCACCCCGATCCACAAAGGAGGTGATCAAACAGACCTGAATAATTATAGACCAATTTCTAATTTACCATTGCTTTCTAAAATCTTCGAAAAATTAATTCATAGACAAATCTATTCCTACCTCGTCTCAAACAATGTACTCAACCCCTGTCAATTTGGATTCAGGACAAACAAGAGCACAAACGATGCTATTATGCACATGTTGGAGTTAATATATACAGCACTTGAGAAAAAGAAGTCCCACTGGGAATCTTCATTGATCTACGCAAAGCTTTTGATACAGTCGACCATGATTTACTGATCACAAAATTAGCAC
>WNWK01056332.1:0-11035 GCA_009830355.1 Cherax destructor
TTTATAGATAAATTTTATAATTATTGACATATTTTAAAAATCATAAATTTAAAATAATTTTTTATAGAATTTTCATATTATTTTCGAAAATTTTTGAAACATTAAAAAAGTCTCAGAAAATGTAAATAAATATTTATTAATTTTTGAGTTTTAGAGCGTTTGATCTTTTTGAAACCATATTTTAGCTAAAATATTTAATTATTCATATTTTAAATAGAATTTCTCTAATTGAAATTTAGGGAAAAGTAAGCAAAATTTTTATTTCTTTAGGAATTTACTTTAAGGTATATTTTATCAAAAATAGTTTTTCAGAAAATCTTGAAAATGCCTTAAATCAAAAATGCAATAAATAAGTTTTAACATTTTTAATATTTATTAATTATTTATATTTTTAAATCATTAAAATCTATAAAATATATTTTTAAATATTCATATTTTTAAAATAATAAAATTAAAAGCTCAGAAAAATGTTAAAATTATTTATTATATTTCTATCCTTTAGAGCGGTTTGAGTTTTTAAATCATTTTTATAAAATACTTAATTTTCTACATTTAAATAAATCACTGCAAGAAATTATTGGAAAAGTAAGCAATTTTGATTTTCTTTAGAGCTTTACTACGGAATATATTTCTAATAATACTTAGATTTTAAATTTTAAAATCTTAAATTAGAATAATAAAAAGTTTTATAATTTTTTAGTATTTATTAATATTATTTTTAAAAATCATTAAAAATCTATAAAAAATATTTTAAAATTTCATATTATTCGAAAATAAAATAAACTTATAAGCTTTTGAAAATGTAAAATTATTTTATTGCATATTTCATTAAAATTTATGAGTGCTTTTCTGAAATCTATTTTTCAGAAAATACTTAGATTTTCACATTTTAAATAGAATTTCTATAATTTAAATTTATGGAAAGTAAGCAAAATTTTATAATGTTTAGGAGCTTCATAGTATTTTTATCTAAAAATAGTTTTTCGAAACCTTGAAAAGATTTACGTCAAAAAATAAAATATAAGCAATTTTATATTTATTAATTATTTACATATTTTTAAAAATTTATTAAAAATCTATAAAAAAATATTTTTAAATATTCAATAAAATCATAAAAACATTAAAAGCTAGAAAATGTGCTAAAATTCTATTTTTGAATTTTGAATTTTAGAGGTTATTTTTTGAATACTCATTTTTCTAAAATACTAATTAAACATTTTAAATAGAAATTGCAAAATGTATTTAATTGAATAGAATTTTAGATTGTTTAGGCTTTGCAATCATTTTTACTAAAAATATTTTCACACAAACTTAATGCAATTAAAAATGCAAATAACAAAATTTTATGATTTTTGAATTTTTATATTTTATATTTAAAATCTTTTAAAATCTTAAAATTAAAAAAAACGTTTATAATTTGAATATTTATTAATTATTTACATTTTAAATCCATAAAATCTATAAAATTTTTTTATAGAATATTCATATTATTTTAAATACATGAAAATTAAAAGCTGAAAATTAAATCATTTATTGCATTGGTTAGTTTGAGCTTTCTGCAACTATTTATAAAATACGATTTCACACTTTAATAGACTAGAATGAATTTATGGAAAATAAATTTTATGATTTTTAAATACAGGTATATTTATCTAAAAATGTTTAAATCCTTGAAAATGTCTTAATCGTCAAAATGAATAAAATAAGTTTTATAGCATTTTTAATATTTATTAATTATTTACATATTTTTAAAATTCATTAAAATCTATAAAAATCAATATTTTTAAGAATATTTATATTATTTTGAAATATACATGAAACATTAAAAGCTCAGAAAAATGGCTAAAATCGTATTTTATTCATATTTGACGTTTTAAGTTTGAGTGCTTTTCTGGAAAACTCATTTTCAGCTAAATACTTAGATTTTCACACTTTTAAATAGAATTTATGAATTGAAATTTATGGGAAAGTAAGCAAAATTTTATATTTTCTTTTAGGAAGCTTTATATAATTTTAAAAAAATAGTTTTCAGAAAATCCTTGAAAATGCCTTAATCAAAATGCAATAAATAAGTTTTATAGCATTTTAATATTTATTAATTATTACATATTTTTAAAAATCCCATTAAAATCTATAAAATCAATATTTTTATAGAATATTTCATATTATTTTCGAAAATACATGAAACATTAAAAGCTCAGAAAATGTGCTAAAATCGTATTTTATTGCATATTTCGACGTTTTAGAGCGGTTTGAGTGCTTTTCTGGCAAACTCATTTTTCAGCTAAAATACTTAGATTTTCACACTTTTAAATAGAATTTCTACTGTAATTGAAATTTATGGGAAAAGTAAGCAAAATTTTATGATTTTCTTTTAGGAAGCTTACTATAGGTATATTTTATCTAAAAATAGTTTTTCGAAAATCCTTGAAAATGCCTTAAATCGTCAAAAATGCAATAAAATCAAGTTTATAGCATTTTGAATATTTATTAATTATTTACATATTTTTAAAAATCCCATTAAAAATCTATAAAATCAATATTTTTATAGAATATTTCATATTATTTTCGAAAATACATGAAACATTAAAAGCTCAGAAAATGTGCTAAAATCGTATTTTATTCATATTTCGACGTTTTAGAGCGGTTTGAGTGCTTTTCTGGAAAACTCATTTTTCAGCTAAAATACTTAGATTTTCACATTTTAAATAAATTTCTACTGCAATTAAATTTATGGAAAAGTAAGCAAAATTTTATGATTTTCTTTTAGGAAGCTTACTAAGGTATATTTTATCTAAAAATAGTTTTTCAGAAAATCCTTGAAAATGCCTTAATCGTCAAAATGCAATAAATAAGTTTTATAGCATTTTTGAATATTATTAATTATTTACATATTTTTAAAATCCCATTAAAAATCTATAAAATCAATATTTTTATAGAATATTTCATATTATTTTCGAAAATACATGAAACATTAAAAGCTCAGAAAATGTGCTAAAATCGTATTTTATTGCATATTTCGACGTTTTAGAGCGTTTGAGTGCTTTTCTGAAAACTCATTTTTTAGCTAAAATACTTAGATTTTCACACTTTTAAATAGAATTTCTACTGCAATTAAATTTATGGAAAAGTAAGCAAAATTTTATGATTTTCTTTAGGAAGCTTACTCATAGGTATATTTTATCTAAAAATAGTTTTTCAAAAACTTGAAAATGCCTTAAATCGTCAAAAATGCAATAAAATAAGTTTTATAGCATTTTTGAATATTTATAATTATTTACATATTTTTAAAAATCCATTAAAATCTATAAAAATCAATATTTTTATAGAATATTTCATATTATTTTCGAAAATACATGAAACATTAAAAAGCTCAGAAAATGTCTAAAATCGTATTTTATTGCATATTTGACGTTTTAGAGCGGTTTGAGTGCTTTTCTGAAAACTCATTTTTAGCTAAAATACTTAGATTTTCACACTTTTAAATAGAATTTCTACTGCAATTGAAATTTATGGGAAAGTAAGCAAAATTTTATGATTTTCTTTAGGAAGCTTACTATAGGTATATTTTATCTAAAAATAGTTTTCAGAAAATCTTGAAAATGCCTTAATCGTCAAAAATGCAATAAATCAGTTTATAGATTTTTGAATATTTATTAATTATTTACATATTTTTAAAAAATCCCATTAAAATCTATAAAATCAATATTTTTATAGAATATTTCATATTATTTTCGAAAAATCATGAAACATTAAAAGCTAGAAAATGTAAAATCGTATTTTATTGCATATTTCGACGTTTTAGAGCGGTTTGATGCTTTTCTGCAAAACTCATTTTTCAGCTAAAATACTTAGATTTTCACACTTTTAAATAGAATTTCTACTGTAATTGAAATTTATGGGAAAAGTAAGCAAATTTTTATTTTCTTTAGGAAGCTTCTCATAGGTATATTTTATCTAAAAAAATAGTTTTCAGAAAATCCTTGAAATGCCTTAAATCGTCAAAAATGCAATAAAATCAAGTTTTATAGCATTTTAATATTTATTAATTATTTACATATTTTTAAAAATCCCATTAAAAATCTATAAAAATCAATATTTTTAAGAATATTTATATTATTTTCGAAAATCATGAAACATTAAAAGCTCAGAAAAATGTGCTAAAATCGTATTTTATTGCATATTTCGACGTTTTAGAGCGGTTTGAGTGCTTTTCTGCAAACTCATTTTTCAGCTAAAATACTTAGATTTTCACACTTTTAAATAAATTTCTACTGAATTAAATTTATGGGAAAAGTAAGCAAAATTTTATGATTTTTTTTAGGAAGCTTACTTATGGTATATTTTATCTAAAATAGTTTTCGAAAATCCTTGAAAATGCCTTAAATCGTCAAAAATGCAATAAAATAAGTTTATAGCATTTTGAATATTATTAATATTTACATATTTTAAAAATCCATTAAAATCTATAAAAATCAATATTTTATAGAATATTCATATTATTTCGAAAATACATGAAACATTAAAAGCTCAAAAATGTGCTAAAATTATTATGATATTTCGACGTTTTAGAGCGTTTGAGTGCTTTCTGGCAAAACTCATTTTAGCTAAAATACTTATTTTCACACTTTTAAATAGAATTTCTACTGTAATTGAAATTTATGGGAAAAGTAAGCAAAATTTTATGATTTTCTTTTAGGAAGCTTACTTATAGGTATATTTTATCTAAAAATAGTTTTCAAAATCCTTGAAAATGCCTTAAATCGTCAAAAAATGCAATAAAATCAAGTTTTATAGCATTTTTGAATATTTATTAATTATTTACATATTTTTAAAAAATCAAATTAAAAATCTATAAAAATCAATATTTTTATAGAATATTTCATATTATTTTCGAAAATACATGAAACATTAAAAAGCTCAGAAAAATGTGCTTAAATCGTATTTTATTGCATATTTCGACGTTTTAAGCGGTTTAGTGCTTTTCTGGCAAAACTTATTTTTCAGCTAAAATACTTTGATTTTCACACTTTTAAATAGAATTTCTACTGTAATTTAAATTTATGGGAAAAGTAAGCCAAATTTTATCATTTTCTTTTAGGAAGCTTACTTATTGGTATATTTTATCTAAAAAAATAGTTTTTCCGAAAATCCTTGAAAATGCCTTAAATCGTCAAAAATGCAATAAAATCAAGTTTTATAAACATTTTGAATATTTATTAATTATTTACATATTTTTAAAAAATCCCATTAAAAATCTATAAAAATCAATATTTTTATAGAATATTTCATATTATTTTCGAAAAATACATGAAACATTAAAAAGCTCAGAAAAATGTGCTAAAATTGTATTTTATTGCATATTTCACGCTTTAGAAAGGTTTGAGTGTTTTCTGGCAAAACTCATTTTTCAGCTAAAATACTTAGATTTTCACACTTTAAATAAATTTACTGCAATTAAAATTTATGGGAAAAAAGCAAAATTTTATGATTTTATTTTAGGAAGCTTACTCACAGGTATATTTTATCTAAAAAAATAGTTTTTCAGAAAAATCCTTGAAAATGCTCTTAAATCGTCAAAAATGCAATAAATAATTTTATAGATTTTTTAATATATATAAATTATTTACATATTTTTAAAATTTCATTAAAAATCTATAAAAATCAATATTTTTATAGAATATTTCATATTATTTTCGAAAACTACATGAAAACATTAAAAAGCTCAGAAAATGTGCTAAAATCGTATTTAAATGCATATTTTGACGTTTTAGAAAGGTTTGAGTGCTTTTCTGGCAAAACCTTATTTTTAGCTAAAATACTTACATTTTCACACTTTTAAATAGAATTTCTACTGCAATTGAAATTTATGGGAAAAGTAAGCAAAATTTATGATTTTTTTTAGGAAGCTTACTCATAGGTATATTTTATCTAAAAAAATAGTTTTCACAAAATCCTTGACAATGCCTTAAATCGTCAAAAAATGCAATAAAATCATGTTTTATAGAATTTTTGAGTATTTATTAATTATTTACATATTTTTAAAAATTCCCATTAAAAATCTATAAAAATCAATATTTTTATAGAATATTTCATATTATTTTTGAAATATACATGAAACATTAAAAGCTCAGAAAAATGGGCTAAAATCGTATTTTATTGCATATTTTGACGTTTTAGAGCGGTTTGAGTGCTTTTCTGGGAAAACTCATTTTTCAGCTAAAATACTTAGATTTTCACACTTTTAAATAGAATTTCTACTGCAATTGAAATTTATAGGAAAAGTAAGCCAAATTTTTTAATTTTCTTTTAGGAAGCTTTTTCATAGGTATATTTTATCTAAAAAAATAGTTTTTCAGAAAATCCTTGAAAATGCCTTAAATCGTCAAAAACTGCAATAAAATCAAGTTTTATAGCATTTTTGAATATTTATTAATTATTTACATATTTTTAAAAAATCCCATTAAAAATCTATAAAAATCAATATTTTTAAAGAATATTTCATATTATTTTCGAAAAATGCATGAAAAATTAAAAAGCTTAGAAAAATGTACTAAAATCGTATTTTATTACATATTTCGACGTTTTAGAGCGGTTTGAGTAATTTTCTGGCAAAACTCATTTTTCAGCTAAAATACTTAGATTTTCACACTTTTAAATATAATTTCTACTGCAATTAAAATTTATGGGAAAAGTAAGCAAAATTTTATGATTTTCTTTTAGGAAGCTTACTCACAGGTATATTTTATCTAAAAAAATAGTTTTTCAGAAAATCCTTGAAAATGCCTTAAATCGTTAAAAAATGCAATAAAATAACGTTTTATAGCATTTTTTAATATATATAAATTATTTACATATTTTTAAAAATTCCCATTAAAAATCTATAAAAATCAATATTTTTATAGAATATTTCATATTATTTTCGAAAACTACATGAAACATTAAAAAGCTCAGAAAAATGTGCTAAAATCGTATTTAATTGCATATTTCGACGTTTTAGAGCGGTTTGAGTGCTTTTCTGGCAAAACTCATTTTTTAGCTAAAATACTTATGATTTTCACACTTTTAAATAGAATTTCTACTGCAATTGAAATTTATGGGAAAAGTAAGCAAAATTTTATATTTTTTTAGGAAGCTTACTTACAGGTATATTTTATCTAAAAATAGTTTTTCGAAAATCCTTGAAAATGCCTTAAAATCGTAAAAAATGCAATAAAATCAAGTTTTATAGCATTTTTGAATATTTATTAATTATTTACATATTTTTAAAAATCCCATTAAAAATCTATAAAAATCAATATTTTTTATAGAATATTTCATATTATTTTCGAAAATAATGAAACATAAAAAGCTCAGAAAAATGTGCTTAAATCGTATTTTATTTATTTCGACGTTTTAGAGCGGTTTGAGTGCTTTTCTGGAAAAACTCATTTTTTATAAAATACTAGATTTTCACACTTTAAAGAATTTTACTGTAATTTAAATTTATGGGAAAAGTAAAAAATTTTATCATTTTCTTTTAGGAAGTTACTTATTGGTATATTTTATCTAAAAAAATAGTTTTTCAAAAAATCCTTTTAAAATGTTAAATGTCAAAAAGCAATAAAAACAAGTTTTATGCGAATATTTATTAATTATTTACATATTTTTAAAAATCCCAATAAAAAACTATAAAAATCAATATTTTTTTAAAATATTTCAATTATTTTCGAAAAATACATGGAAAATTAAAAAGCTCAGAAAAAAAGTGCTAAAATTGTATTTTATTGCATATTTCCGGGCGTTTTAGAGGTTTTGAGTGCTTTTTTTGGCAAAACTCATTTTTTAGCTAAAATATTAGATTTTCACCTTTTAAATAGAATTTTACTGCAATTAAATTTATAGGAAAAGTAAGCAAAAATTTTTTGATTTTCTTTAGGAAGTTTACAGGGGATTTTTTTTAAAAAAAAGTTTTTGAAAACCTGAAAGGTTTAAATCGTCAAAAAATGAATAAAATCATGTTTTATAAAAATTTTTTAGTATTTATTAATTATTTACATATTTTTAAAATTCCTATTAAATTATAAAATCAATATTTTTTTAGAATATTTCATATTTTTTTGAAATATACAAAATTAAAAAGTCAGAAAAAGGGTAAAATCGTATTTTATTGCATATTTTGACGTTTAGAGCGGTTTGAGTGCTTTTCAAAAAATTTTTTTTTCAGCTAAAATTTTTTAGATTTTCACACTTTTAAATAGAATTTCTACTGCAATTGAAATTTATAGGAAAAGTAAGCCAAATTTTTAATTTTCTTTTAGGAAGCTTTTCATAGGTATATTTTATCTAAAAATAGTTTTTCAGAAAATCCTTGAAAATGCCTTAAAAGTCAAAAAATGCAAAAAATCAAGTTTTATACATTTTAATATTTATTAATTATTTACATATTTTTAAAAAAACCCATTAAAAATCTATAAAAAATCAATATTTTTATAGAATATTTCATATTATTTTCGAAAAAAAGAAACATTAAAAGCCAGAAAATGTGCTAAAATTGTATTTTATTGCATATTTGACGTTTTAGAGGGGTTTTTGTGCTTTTCTGGCAAAACTCATTTTTCAGCTAAAAAACTTTGATTTTCAAACCAAATATAATTTCTACTGCAATTAAAATTTATGGGAAAAATAAGCAAAATTTTATGATTTTATTTTAGGGAAACTTAAGGTATATTTTATCTAAAAAATAGTTTTTCAGAAAAACCTTGAAAAAGCCTAAATCGTCAAAAATGCAATAAAAAAAACGTTTTATAGCATTTTTTTAAAATATATAAAATTTTTTAATATTTTTAAAAAAATTCCATTAAAAATCTATAAAAATCAATATTTTATAGAATATTTCATATTATTTTGAAATATACATGAAACATTAAAAAGCTCAGGAAAAAGTGCTAAAATCGTATTTTATTGCATATTTTACGTTTTAGAGGTTTGAGTGCTTTTCGGAAATATTTTTCAGCTAAAATACTTAGATTTTCACATTTTAAATATAATTTCTACTGCAATTAAAATTTATGGGAAAAGTAAGCAAAATTTTATTTATTTTATTTTAGGAAGCTTACTCACAGGTATATTTTATCTAAAAAAAAAGTTTTTCAGAAAATCTTTAAAATGCCTTAAATCGTCAAAAATGCAAAGAAGGTTTTAAAAAAATATTTACATATTTTTAAAAAATTCTATTAAAAATCTATAAAAATCAAATTTTATAAAATTTTTATTATTTTCGGGAAAAAACATGAAACATTAAAAAGCTCAGAAAAAGTGCTAAAATCGTATTTAAATGCATATTTCGACGTTTTAGAGCGGTTTGAGTGCTTTTCTGGAAACATCATTTTAGCTAAAATACTTACATTTTCACACTTTTAAATAGAATTTCTACTGCAATTGAAATTTATGGGAAAAGTAAGCAAAATTTTATGATTTTCTTTAGGAAGCTTATCATAGGTATATTTTATCTAAAAAAATAGTTTTCAAAAATCCTTGACAATGCTTAAATCGTCAAAAATGCAATAAAATCATGTTTTATAGAATTTTTATATTTATTAATTATTTACATATTTTTAAAAATCCCATTAAAAATCTATAAAAATCAATATTTTTATAGAATATTTCATATTATTTTGAAATATACATGAAACATTAAAAAGCTCAGAAAATGGGCTAAAATCGTATTTTATTGCATATTTTGACGTTTTTAGGGGGTTTTTGCTTTCTTTTCAAAAAAACATTTTCCCAAAAATTTTTATTTTCACACTTTTAAATAGAATTTCTACTGTAATTTAAATTTATGGGAAAAGTAAGAAAATTTTATCATTTTCTTTTTTGGGAAACTTACTTATAGGAAAAATTTTTTCTAAAAAAAAATTTTTCAAAAAAAACCTTTTTAAAAAGCCTTAAATCGTCAAAAAAACAATAAAATAAGTTTTATAGCATTTTTGAATATTTATTAATTATTTACATATTTTTAAAAAAACCCCCTAAAAAAATATAAAAATCAATATTTTTATAAAATTTCATATTATTTTCGAAAATAATGAAACATTAAAAAGCTCAGAAAAAAGTGCTAAAATTGTATTTTATTGCATATTTCGACGTTTTTGAGCGGGTTTTAGTGCTTTTCTGGCAAAACTCATTTTTCAGCTAAAATACTTAGATTTTTACACTTTTAAATAGAATTTCTACTGCAATTGAAATTTATGGGGAAAAAAAAAATTTTATGATTTTCTTTAGGGAAACTTACAGGTATATTTTATCTAAAAAAAAAGTTTTTCAGAAAATCCTTGAAAATGTTTTTAAAACGTCAAAAAAAGCAATAAAATCAGTTTTATAGAATTTTTTTATATTTATTAATTATTTTTATATTTTTTAAAAAATTTCCCATTAAAAAACTATAAAAAACAATATTTTTATAGAATATTTCATATTATTTTTGAAAATACATGAAACATTAAAAAAACTCAGAAAAAAAAGGGTAAAATGATTTTATTGCATATTTGAGTTTTTGAGCGGTTTGAGTGCTTTTTTGGGGAAAAATCATTTTTTAGCTAAAATACTTAGATTTTCACACTTTTAAATAGAATTTCTACTGCAATTAAATTTATGGGGAAAAATAAGCCAAATTTTTAAATTTTTTTTTAGGGAAACTTTTTTTTAGGTATATTTTATCTAAAAAAAAAGTTTTTCAGAAAACCCTTTAAAAAGCCTTAAAAGTCAAAAAAAGCAATAAAAAAAGTTTTATAGCATTTTTTTAATATTTATTAATTATTTACATATTTTTAAAAAAAAACCCATTAAAAAACTATAAAAATCAATATTTTTTTAGAAATTTCATATTATTTTCGAAAAATACATGAAACATTAAAAAGCTCAGAAAAATGTGCTAAAATTGTATTTTATTGCATATTTCGACGTTTTAGAGCGGTTTTTAGTGCTTTTCTGGCAAAAATCATTTTTTCAGCTAAAATACTTAGATTTTCACACTTTTAAATAAATTTTACTG
>WNWK01056333.1:0-11035 GCA_009830355.1 Cherax destructor
CATTCAGTCTTAAAGACATAAGGAATTTGGAATTGTCGCCATTATTGTTTTTCCAGTCTCGAATGAGACTGGGGCAACGATCTTAATGTCTCTGATTGTTTCGTTAATAGTCTACTTAATAGTCTAGTTAATGGTCTCGTTAATGTCTCAATAATCTCGTTAATCGTCAACAAGTAGACGCAGTCAGAGCTACAGGTAGACACAGTCGGGGGCTACAGGTAGACACACAGCTACGAGAGCACAGTCAGAGCTACAGGTAGACACAGGCTGGTAGACACAGTCAGGGCTACAGTTAGACACAGTCAGAGCTATGGTAGACACAGTCTGGCTACAGGTAACATAGAGCTACAGGTAGATACAGTCAGGGCTGGTAGCACAGAGCTACAGGTAGACACAGTTAGGGCTGAGTAGACCGGACGGTAGACACAGTCAGGGATACAGGTAGCCACGGTCGGGCTACAGGTAGACACAGTCAGGGCTGGTAGATCAGTCAGGGCTACAGGTAGACACAGAGCTACAGGTAGCCACAGTCAGGGCAACATGTAGACACAGTCAGCGTTACAGGTAGACACAGTCAGAGCTGCAGATAAACAGAGTCAGGGCTACTGGAAGACATAGTCAGGGCTACAGGTAGCCACAGTCAGGGCTACAGGTAGACAAGTCAGGGCTACAGGTAGACACAGTGCTACAGGTAGCCACAGTCAGAGTTACAGGTAGACACAGTCAGGGCTACAGGTAGACAAGTCAGGGCTACGGGTAGACACAGTGCTACAGGTAGCCACAGTCAGAGTTACAGGTAGACACAGTCAGGGCTACAGGTAGACACAGTCAGGGCTACAGGTAGACACAAAGCTACAGGTAGCCACATTCAGGGCTACAGGTGGCCACAGTCAGAGCTACAGGTAGACAGTCAGGGCTACAGGTAGACACAGTCAGGGCTATTGGAAGACAGTCAGGGCTACAGTCAGGCTATTTTTATTATATACAATATCGTCGACGATGAAGGGGTCAATGTCTGCTCTATTTTTCATTAATGTGTGATAATACAACATTTACACTCTAATCAGAAAATTGTCTGTTGTAAAAATAGGTAATCAGCAACACTGTATTTGCAGCTCTCTCTGCTGGGATACTTGTACCACAGACACTCTTCACAGCTAAACAACTAAAGGATAGTGAGGTCAGGTCACATTTTGGACCTCCCGACCCAATGTGTCGGCTTTTTACTGTTTTTGTTTCTGGGTCTTGCAACTGTTCCCCCTCCTCCTCCTCCTTCTCTTCTCCTCCTCTTCCTCCTCCTCTTCTCCTCCTCCTCCTTCTCTTCTCCTCCTCTTCCTCCTCCTCTTCTCCTCCTCCTCCTTCTCCTCCTGCCGTTCCTTACTGCTGTTGCTGTTGTTGGGACTTTTCGTAATTTAATTTTTAAGTTATATATCAGACAAGGGTAAAGTGAAAGGGTTTCTGGGGGCCAGTTCACTAAATTTTTGTCAGTTTCTTTTTGTTATGGCAACAATGTTGATTGTACAAGTGTTGGGAAGAGTGTAGGGCTGTTAGAGTGATATTCTTGGCTGCAGACACTAGCCAAACTGCTGACTTCCAACTTTCTTTTATTTTCTTAACCTTCTGCTTCTTGTCGAGGGAGTTGGAAAGCTGGCAGTTCTCGGGCCTGAAGGCATACAAAGGAAGATACATAAAACATTACTGGAAGCTGAGTTTTAAAACTTTCCTGCCATGGGTTCGAGTCCTACCCGCTCTGTGATTTGTATCGTTAAGTCTCATGAGGCCAGGACGAGGCTAGTGATGTCTGGTACAAGTCTGCTACATACTTTTAGTCTACGGAAGAAGGGCCGGAGCCTGGCAACAACATAAATATCCATTGAAATGGACAGGAGTCTAATACTCTTTTATTCATGTTAGGGTTTTAATAATCCAATTGTTTTCAAAAGGCCGAAAAAGTTATAGCAAGCAGGTCCATGGATGAGGGGAAATATAACAGAATCAAATTTCGAAAATATGAATATTGGTTTTGGGTTATACAAAACGGATTCATTTATAATTAATAAAATTTGGGGAAAAATTGAAGATATATTCAACAAGTTAAAATCTTTGGGCTTAAGTAAAATATAAGCTGTGTTTGCAGGTCCTTGAACCTACCTGCATCATCATGAAGGGTCAGATGTTGTAAGTTGATCTCGGGGATAATCTCATCCTCTATACCTTCTGCTGATCTTTATTTTGCTGTTCCTTGATAATGGAGAAATCACAAAGCCTTGGAAGTTCATATTTTATAACAACGGTTGTTCTTTTATATATATATATATATATATATATATATATATATATATATATATATATATATATATAAGGATAAGTCCACCTCTGGTACAAATTGTGGGACCCATGGGCCCCGGAGAAGTGGATAAAAAGGCTTCAAGAAAAATTTTATTTCTTCCTGAAGCCATTTGAATATTACTTCTCCTCCACCCCATCCTTTTTTTTTTTTACCAATAGGTATATTTTATTACATAATATGGTACAAAAGATTTAAAGTACATTGTTATAAAGATGGCATAACAGTATATAAGGTGTAAGATACATATCTAGTACATATTGTTACATGTTTGTCACTGATTATAATGCGAAAATCTCATCCAGCTCCTCAGAGCGGGGCGCGGCCAAAATACAGCATGCATTACCCCTCTGAACAGCGGGACTGAGTCCTGGAACAGAAAACTAGCTGCCCTGGGATCCCTAGTTCCTGTTGAATCTTTCGCCCAGCTCCTTGAGGAACGATGCACTCTTTCCCCATGAACCAGGGTCTCGAGCCTATGGAACAAACATATAATGATGGGCAAGTTCTCCATATTTTCTAGACGGGACTTCCTAAGGGGGGCAGCTGCCCTTCCATCCTCCCTGGTGCATTGGAGATGGTATCAGCCAAGGTAGATGCACATGTGTGTCCCACCACCGCTTGGTCCCAGGTTTGGAGGGTGATACCATCTGGACCTTCTGGCTTCCATCAGATCTGCAAATTTGGGTGGCTCCTTACTGCTGGGCATCCGGCTGTTGTGAGGCTCCTCTTGATAATGTTATTAACCTCTTCATGTCTTGCAATCTTTCCCTCGGATTTACGACACACAAGACCATGGTAGCCGAATCGGTCTGCTGCTTCACTGCTACAAATACACCTGTGTTCGGCGAGAATAGGGGCGGCAAGTCGGGCAACACCAATGCGGATGGTCTGTGGGTCGGGCGTGGCCAACCTGGAAGTGGGAACAGCCAACAGAAGTCCCCTGCATGAGGAGCTCTCACTGCCAGGAGGCGGGCTCTATCCTTCCCTGACACACTCTGAAGCATTGCTGAGGCTATATTCTCTATTATTGGGATCCCAGTGCGACTGTTTGTAGTTGTTGGGGGAGCAGGCCTGGTTTTTCAGAGCCAGTTGTTATCCCAGATCCTGGCTCCGTCGACATTTTTTGGGCATGGTTCCAATCTTGTCCCTAAGATGTTCAGGAAGAATCGCTGCTACGAGCCCTCTGGATGCAATGCATAAAGACAGGAAAGCAGGTAGAGCAATCTGTGATGACTTGCGGACACCAATGCCTCCTAGTCTGACTGGGAGTGTAGCTTGGTCCCACTGCCCATCTTCTAGAGTAAGGTTAAGTACTTTAGTAAAGATCTGCCTCAGGATACTGTCATATTCGTGCAGTATAGGGTTATCATATGAAGGAGCACATCTTAGGAAATATGTCAACCTGGGCAGACTCAAGCATTTTGTGAGAAGGTACAAGGCATCATGGGTGTCAAGATTGCCTATTCGTTGTTCCATTCTCCTCAATTCTTCCAGTTTCTTCCTGAGAATTGTATCAATGGCATCGCTTCACAGAGGTGCTCCAAGCAAGACACTATTAGTAGGGGCAATGACTGTTGCTCCTGGTAGTTTTGATATCACTTGTTGATTGACTGAGATGATTTCACATTTGGATGGATTCAGGATGAGACCCATTTCCTGTCCCCGTGTCATCACCTGTGTAAGAGCATCTAGAAGGGACTCCTTTGTACCTGCTAGTGTGCCATCATCCAGGAACCAGATGTTTAGCTCACTGGTCAGTCTGACTGTGATTTCCCTAACTGCTATACAGAAGAGAAATGGTGCGAGAGGGTCCCCTTGATGGACACCCTCTGATGATGCGATTTCATGCTCTCCAAACAGGAGCATTGATTCCTTGCTATATCCAGCTGAAACAAATGGGAAGAGACCTGGGAAATGTTATTGTATAACTGCTAATACCACGTCTCTTTTCAGGAGATTAAATGCATTATTGAAATCTAATTTAACCACTGCATTGTCCTCAGGCAGGTTGTCGATATACGCCCTAGTTGCATGAACCGCTGCTTCACTTCCTTGAGAGACACCAAAGCCAAGCTGGTTTGGTTGAAGCATGATGGGTGCCTCTGCGCGAATACTTCTGACAGCAGCTTTAGAAACGAGGCGGCGAAACGTGTTGCCCACTGCGATTGGCTTAATTCCTCCATCCTTCTTTTTAAGGGCACAAAGTGATGCTCCAAAAAAGAAAGGTTTAATTTCATCAGGAATCAGACCAGCCAAGGAATTGTTGACGAACCTTGTGATCTCTGAAAGCAGTGTCTCTGCAATCTCCCCGATAACTGGATTAACCATTTCCTTTAAATTGTGGCCTTATTCCAGTGTAACCCCAGCAGAGCCAGACGGGAATGACATATATATATATATATATATATATATATATATATATATATATATATATATATATATATATATATATATATATATATATATATATATATATATATATATATATATATATATATATATATATACTATATATATATATATATATATATATATATATATATATATATATATATATATATATATATATATATATACACATATATATATATATATATATATATATATATATATATATATATATATATATATATATACAGTATATAATATATAGGATGGGGTCCACCTCTGGTGCAAATTGTGGGACCCATAGCCTCGGAGAAGTGGATAAAAAGGCATCAAAGGGAAAAATATTTGGATTTCTTCCTGAAGCCGTTTGAATATTCCACTTCTCCTACCACCATCCTATATACACACATACATACATATAAATGCTTGATTAATAGACAGAATACATTTATAAAACACACAAACATGAACATGAATACAATGGTACAATATGTCAAAGATTATGAATCTCCTCCAGCTCCTCCGAAGCCGGACGCGAGCCGAGTATGCAGCATGCGTTTCCCCTCTGGATGGCCACGCTGAGACGCTGGAACATGAACGTGGCTGCCCTTGGGTCCCTGGTGGTGTCGATGAGTCTGGAACCCAGCTCTTTAAGGAAACGTGTTGCATTTTTCCCCACGCTCCCAAGGTCTCCGATCCCACTGGGACAAATTTATACTGTTGGCTTATGTCCCTGTACTTGCCGATCTTGTACTCCTCTCTGTGGTCAGCAGCTCCTCCCTGTCGCCCAACACTGTGATGGATGTAGGTGTCAGCCAGTGTCGACACGCAGGTATAATCCCATGCTAAGAGCTTGCCATTCTTCCAAGGATAGATGGTGATCCCGTCGGGGCGGTTTGCTGGGTTGTGGGCGTTGTTGGCTGCTAGTGATCGAGGCTCTCTCTCGGCTGGGCATCCAGCTGTAGCGAGGGTTCTCTTTATGATGTCGTTGACCTCATTGTGTCTTGCATGCCAACCCTTGGTTTTAGAACAGTTAAGACCATGTAGACCATATTGGTCGGCTTGCGCATCGCCGCAAATACACGTATATTCCGTGTGAATGGGGGCAGCAAGGCGCAGAGCCACTGCAATACGAAGGGTCTTAGGGTCCAGGCGTGTTCCCATGGCCGAAATGGGAACTGTTTGGAGGAAGTCCCCAGAGTGATGTGCACTCACGGCTAGGAGACGGGCAGTCTCCTGTCTGATGTTACGGCCCTGAGCATATTGGCAAGTATCTTTTCAACAATGGGGCTGTCCCAGCTTGACTGTTTGTAGGCCTGTTCTTCACTAGGTTTTGGTGTTGGAGCAGCAAGAGTCTCCCATTCAGTGATGGCACTGGTGTAGCTAGGGTCCTGTATTCCTGCTGAATCACTGAGGTTGTATGGAAGAATTTGTTTTATTAGCTCATTTGATGCTATGGAAGAGGATAAGAAGGCTGGTAGGGCAATCTGGGAGGATTTGCGTACTCCCAGCCCCCAAGTCTGACTGGAAGTGAAGCTTGCAACCACTGTCCATCTTCGAGGGAAAGATTCAATACACTCTCTAGCATGGTCTTGAGGAGAGAGTCGTATTCCTCGAGTTTCGGGCTGTTGAAGGCTGGGGAACATCTCAGGAAGTATGTAAGTTTTGGGATTGACAGGCACCTGGTGAGTAGGTAGAAGGCATCATGTGTATCAATGTCTTTCATCCTACCTTCCATCGTCCTGAGGTCGGAGATTTTTTTCCAGGACCAGATCGATGGCATTGGGCCCAAGGGAGCACCAAGGAGAGTGCTGTTGGCTAGATCGATGGCTCGTGCCCCTGGTAAAACAGCCCTAATGTCCTGGATCATCTGTGGATTGGTGGAAACTATCTCACATTTGGTGGGGTTTAAAGATAGGCCCAGGCTACCTACCATATCTTTAATTTTCCTGATGTCTCCCAGGAGAGATTGTGTAGTGCCAGCTAGGGTCCCGTCATCCAAGAACCAGATATTGAGCTCACTGGACAATGCTTCTGTGACATCCTTGATGGCTAGACAGAATAGAAAGGGAGCAAGAGGGTCCCCTGTTGCACACCCTCACACGAGTCAATTTCATGGTCCCCAAACAAAAGTTTAGAAGCCACACTATAACACGATTCTATGAAGGGATAGAGGGAAGGAAAGTGCCTAGAAACTGCTTGGAGAGCAGCATCCCTTCTGACTGAGTTGAAAGCATTGGCAAAGTCCAATTTGATTAAGGCTTTTTCATTGGACATGTTGTTGATGTATACTCGTGCTGCATGGGCAGCTGCTTCACAGCCTTGTTGAACACCAAAACCGAGCTGAGTTGGTTTCAACATTGAGGCAGCATCTTGACTCACCCTTCGTACTGCAGCCTTGGCAACTAGGCGCCGAAGGGTGTTGCCCACTGCAATGGGCCTGATTCCTCCATCCTTTTTCCGGAGGGCACACAGTGAGGCACCAAGAAAAGGGGTCTAATGGTCTGTGGGACACTACCAGCCAGGCACCCATTGGAAAATTTGGTGAGTTCAGACAACAATCTCTCAGAGACCTCACCAAGACCTGGATTGAGCATTTGTTTCAAGTGTTGTGGCCTTAAACCAGTGAAACCTCCTGCTGAGCCCTGTGGGAAAGACATAGCAGCTTTATACACATCGGCGTCCGTAAGGTTAAATGTTCTTGACCTGCTGCAATGTCAAGGGGTCAATGTTGGTACTGGGAGCCCTGGGCGGATGTTTGTCCTTCAGGGCTTGTGCTGTAATGATATCCTTAGGAGCGATGGTATCCTCACTGGTTATAAGCCTCAGTGCTCCGATAGTATTACCCTCTTCTATTTTTTTGCTAATGTGGGCCCTGATTTTTTAGGCGTCTGGTGTCCTGTTGTTGACATTTGCCTGGCGGGTGTTTGACGTCCTGGAGGATACGGACAAGGTTGTCATCTCTAGGGAATGCATTTATTGCCCTGATAACAGATGTAGCTAGTGACTTGTCCCTCCTTGGTGGGACAGCCAAACAGGCATTGCCATATATATATATATATATATATATATATATATATATATATATATATATATATATATATATATATATGCCTTTCTATTTATTCCGGGCCTCTTCATAGGCTGGAGAGGTTAGGCTTCACAAGTTGGCAATACGCTACCACTTGTGCCATGACAATAAAAGCAGCTGGGCGGCTCAGGCATCCACCACCACATAAAAAGACATTTTTGCTCAACTGCGCCAGTCGCTGAGCCATGGGAAACATGTTCCATTGCTCCCACCCAAAACTGTTGCTTTCACTCTGTTGCAAAATTGCATTTGATGTTGACAGGGATGTTAGAGAGCAATGGAGCATGTTATCAAACACCTCAGTAACAACAGTCTTCGTAAATACCAATGTTTTACTATTATATATATATATATATATATATATATATATATATATATATATATATATATATATATATATATATATATATATATATATATATATATATATATATATATATATAATATATATATATATAAATCTGTGACAAAACGGAGTAATAGCATTTTAAATGGGTTAATTAATCAGGGATTAATATACATTTTCCTGCATTATAACGTGTAATATTCCCTGCCTGAGAAGCTGTTAGATTGATTTCAGTCAAAATAAAGAAATCTCTACAATTATTATTTAGGAACTGACGTATTTGAAATGTGAAATGTTGCTGGTAGGAAGATGAAGAAGATGCTGATCCTTTCAAGACGAGTCTGATCCTCTCAAGATGTTTCTGATCCTCTCAAGACGTTGCTGATCCTTAAAAGATGTTCCTGATATGTCTTATCTTCACTCTTTCTTCTCTCCTACCCATTCTCTTATTTCCCGATTTTTTCTGTCTTACGTTCCCTCTTTCTTTTTTTGTTCTCTCTCTCTCTCTCTCTCTCTCTCTCTCTCTCTCTCTCTCTCTCTCTCTCTCTCTCTCTCTCTCTCTCTCTCTCTCTCTCTCTCTCTCTCTCTCTCTCTCTCTCTCTCTCTCTCTCTCTCTCTCTCTCTCTATCTCTCTCTCTCTCTCTCTCTCTCTCTGTATTAACATATCCACAGGATTCTTCCTTGCAAATGGCTTATAAAGTTATCCAAGAATTTCCCTAACCACTATAGTCAGCACCATTCATCCAGACACTCCAGGATGCCAGTGATTACGTGGAACCTCAAGGAATAGCTCAGAGCCCTGGAGCTAGAGCTCTGAATACATTACAGCCCAAGAGCTTAATCTGGCATTGAGCAGTTTACACACACACAGCCCAAGAGCTAGAGATACGAACGTACAACAGGTACAGAATGAATGCTTTACTGTCCTAGAGTTAAAGAGTGGATGCAACACAAGCCCAGAGAATTCTTGCTGATTAGTTGTGTTCCTGGTTTCTCAGCTTGCAGATTAGTTGTGTTCCTGGCTTTCTAACTTACAGACGAGTTGTGTTCGTGTTTTCAGATCAAGCTGAATTTCTAGTTTTTTAACTAATAAATTTATAAACCCAAAAAAAAATAGTTGCATGTGTCATTTCCTCTGTAATTTACTGACTGTAAAAACTGAACCGGTTCTTGAGTGCCCCATTTGTAAGTGTTGGTATGTGAGGTATATCTGAGGTACTGGCGGATCTCCTGCAGCTGTATTTAACACAGCTGAAGTAAGGATTAGGATTAGTAGGCATTAGGATTAGTAGGGATTAGGATTAGCAGCCAGGAGGACCCTTCCTCCATCACACCTCCCGTTGGATGGCATTTTGAAATAAATTCTTGAAATGATTTATGAATTATGACCTCGTTTCATCTAAGGAGAGTTAGTTCAAATTCCTTTGACCAAGAACGCCTTATAAAAGCAAGAGAGAGGGACGGATACTCGATCAGAATCAAATAAAACTACCCAATATCTCATTAGTATTCTCAGGACCTTCGCCATCGCCACCAGATTAAAAAAAAAATATTCATCACAGCTGGGGATTTTAACTACAAAATAATCATATTCTATGAATGAGATTGGCGGTGCATTCATAGAGGAAGTTTTATTTAAATACCCTAATTAAACCCAAAATCAAGAGTATCCACTGAAATAATCAGAGGTGGAGTCAATTTATTTAGGGAAAAAAAGTTGGACCAGACAACATTTATCTTGTATTTTGAAGTCATGTGATGAAGGGAGGAACCATAGTGGGTTTGTTAACTTTAGTCTCTCAACTACACAGTGACCTTAATGTGAACTGTCCAGCCTGTCTAAGATATTTCAACACTCTTATAATATATATATATATATATATATATATATATATATATATATATATATATATATATATATATATATATATATATATATATATATATATATTATATATATATATATATATATATATATATATATATATATATATATATATATTATTAACATTAATGTTAATAATAATAATAATAATAATTTTTCACACACACACACACTGGAAGTGATGGACTGAGGACGTGAAGTGTGATAAACGAAATAACAACAAAACTCTGGAAGAAGGAAAAAATTATTGAGGCAGCTACTCGGAGTTGTCCTCGAGGGAGTAGTAACGTCTTCGAGGGTGAGTAGTAACGTCTTCGAGGGTGAGTAGTAACGTCTTCGAGGGTGAGCAGTAACGTCCTCGAGGGTGAGTAGTAACGACCTCGAGGGTGAGTAGTAACGTCATCGAGGGTGAGTAGTAACGTCCTCGAGGGTGGACAGTAACGTCCTCGAGGGTGAGCAGTAACGTCCTCGAGGGTGAGTAGTAACGTCCTCGAGGGTGAGCAGTAACGTCCTCGAGGGTGAGTAGTAACGTGAGGCACCACATTAACGTGGTTCATCAAGCAGGCGAGAGCTTTGTAGCAGGTGGTGAGAATATCCTGGAGAGCAAAGTTGTGAGGAATATCTACGACCAGGTGGGTAATATCAATCTTCTCTCTCCTCACTTAAGTGGACTCACCCTCCCTCGGTCCTTCACCCTCGACACCAGATGAATTTGATTCTGCTCTCAGCCACCAGCGGTAAAATATGCTTCCCAAATTTACCAAAACTGATTTAACAACACGACCAAAGGCATTCCATCATAATAAAAGTGACAAAGAATGTAAGAGTCGCGAAAAATTTTCTAATGGTAATGGCGTCACCTGATAGCCAACTCGCTTCCGGTAAATGAAAAATAAACGCCCCTTTTTGTCAATATTTTGGAGCATTAATGGTGGAGCAACGCCTGGCATAATGGATACTTGGTGGGTTAATAAT
>WNWK01056334.1:0-11034 GCA_009830355.1 Cherax destructor
GACCCAAAAGTCACTTAAATATTACACTTACTAATTTTTGAGTTGGGGCTGTACAAAAGGGGGGGTACCACTGTATACCTTATTTTACAAAAAACATGTAGAAGGTTCAAATCTGGGGCATCAATGACATATACTCGGAGCCCTTTTTTTAAAACATGGTAGTTAGCCCTAAAAATGCCGTGTTGGGAAAAACCCTGTTAACAAACTGAAGTTTTTGGGGGGGATTTAAATTTGGGGTTTTTGGTCATTGTCGTGATATATTCTGCTTGGGAATTACAAATGCAATAGAAATAAAGTATTTCTTATTTAAATTGTGGGTAAGGTGTTTGTGGAGGGGATTGTAAAAAAGAGGGGATATGGAGGTGGGCCCCGGGGCTGGGGGGGATGGTGTTTTGTGGCAAAGTGGAAGAGGTTCGGGTACTGAAGCGATGGTTGTATTGGGGGGAAAAACTGGGGATTTTTGGGCCTTCCCTCAGTACATTATACATTTGAGGTGGCACCCGGCTGGTCTAAACCTTTAAAAAGCACTGCTTCTAGATTTGTCAGGGTCCTTTCAGTAAAAAACCCCCTTTGAAACAATTTAAACTCCCCAAATCTCTGCAATGTTCTTTTTTTTCTTAAGGTTCTTCATCTTCTATGTGGCTCCTTAAATGTTCATCGAGCCCAAATTTTTTCCCCTCGGACTCATGCTTTATCATCATTTTCAAAGGGGCTATTCAAATTTCATTCATATCTTCAAAACCATCCCCCTGGTAACCCCCTTCCGGGAAAAATTTCCTGAACCTGACCCCAACCCGGGGAAAAAACTAGTGAAAAAATTTACAAAAAGGATTTTTCCCCAAAACCTGATTTAATTTTTTTTTGGGGGGCACTTCATTCCATGCACCTAGAGGGCTGAGGGCACTTGCAAGTAAATTTATTCCGGGTTGGTATGGGGGTTTGGGGAGTCAGAGTCTATTGATGCAACTATTTTTTTTTCTTTTTTTTTTTAGTTACACTTGAATGACTTAACTCCCATCCATGGTTGAAATTTGGTTTTTTTATTTGGGTAAAAAAACAACTTTTACTTTTGGGGGTTAGATCCCCCCAAAGCTTGGGGTGAGTGAAAAATAAAAATGGAAGGTTGAATGAAATTTTTCTGTGCAGGTAAAACTTACTTGGGGAAAAAAGGGTGCTTAAACCAGTCAATAAAAATTTTTCGTCATCCATCTGACGGGGACCCTCCAAATTATGGTAAGGTTTTTTTTCTACCCCTTTTTTAAAACCCAAGGATTCTTAGGTGATAAAAAACCGGGGGTTTTCATTTTAAATACCTGACCCTTACCAAAGGAGCAAGGTGAACATCCTTTGCCCCCTTGACCCCGGGCATTTTCTTGCTGACTGATATAAGTTCGTGTTTGCTTTTTTTTCCAAAAAAAATTGTCTCCAGCATTAAAATTTGGGGGGGGCCCCCTTTTTTAGCCCCCCCCTCAAGATAATTTCCTGCAATTCAGCAGGATTTTTTTTGCTGCTTTTATGATCAGCTGAAGCACTTTCACCAGAAAACTTAATTTAGGGTAACAAGAACAAAAAATTTGGAACCAGCCTGGCAAACCTTTTTTTGGGGCCTTTTCCCTTTCCCTTTTCACACGCAAACAACTGAAAGGGGCCTTTTTCCCAATTTTGGAAATTTAAAAAGGTCCCCTTTTTTTTTCGTTGATCCTTTAAAAAAAAGTTTTCCCTTTTTTTTTACTTCGTGATCTGTGTGTCATTCTTTTCGAGGTGACATTTTGGGTTATTCATTAAAAAATCTTATTTCCCCCTTTTTTAATTTTTGAACTGGCCCTTTATTAAGGCCTTGGGCCCCCTTTTTTACCACCTTAAGATCTAATATCTCATTTTCTTCAGAATTCCCCGAAATTGAAGTTTAAAAACCCCCTTTTCTTGCCTTGGGGGAAAACTTGTATCTTACTGGGGCCAAGTTGGCAGATTTAACAAATGAATGAAAAAAAGAAAATATGTTGAAAAAAAACAGTAGCCCTTTCCTGGGACCCCCCCCTCCTAAAAGGCAAAAAAAAACTTTTTTTCAAAAAAATGGAAAAAATTAAAAAAAATTTCCCCAAATTTTTTAATTTTAAATTAAAATAAAACTAAATATTTTTAAGGGCCCCAAAAAAAACCCCTTTTTACAAACCCTTTAAAAAAAAAAATAAACTTTCTAAAAGGGCAGTTTGGGGACAAAAACCGGGGGCCACTTACTTTATTTTTTGATGGTAAACATGGACAAAAGTTTTTTAAGGAAAACTCCTAAAATTTTTCCAACCGGGGATCAACCCAGGGCCCCAGTGTGGGGCTGAGTGGGCTTTTCCCCCAGCCCAAGGGACACCTGGTAAAAAAAAAGAACCAGAAACATACCCTTGGGGTTTTCCCAAAAAATTTCCCAAAAAAAAAAATTTAAAAAATTTTTTCACTTTATTTGGGACAAAAAATAGTGTACATGGATAAGGGATTTGACACAAAATAAAAAAATAGTATGCAATGTATTTTAAATAATCCCAATGTTGAAAACTTTAAAATTTTAAAATGGATTTTAATTTGGGGGGTTTTTTCCCGTTAACTACAATCACATGTACAAAAGAGATAGCTAATGAACAAATTATACAATTTTTAAAAAAAGAAAGAAGGGCATTGCAGGTGACCTGCTTCCCCCCCTTCCTTTTTTCATTTTGGTTCAGCGGTTTTCAGTAATACCCATTCTTCATTTATTCAGACTAACTATAATAAGTATATTCCACTCATTTTAAAAATAAGGAAAAAAAATATTTTTAAAAAAAGTAATATTGTACTGTATGTGCTTTTTTTTGGGCCTAGATCTATTACTAAATTTTTATATTTAAAATTTTTTTTCAAGCTTTTATAAAATTTTAAAGTGGAAAAAAGAAAAAAAAAAAAAAAAAAATGTTCACTTTTGGGGATTTTTTATTACAGCCATAAGGGGGAAACCCCCCCTTGTAAAGGCCCCCCTGTTGTGAACAATTGGTGGGGGGGAAATCTGTCTTACATCCCAAAATGTTGCTGTTCTTCCATCATTCCCAGGGATAAAATTCATTCCTACTGTATCACTAATTTTCTTAATTAATTATTAAATATAATATGACTTAAGTACAGTATTCTTTTCTCATGTACAGTGGCCCCCCGTTTTTCAGTTATAATTCTTTCCCAAAAAGGGTCTCAAGTCCAAGGCAATTTCCCCTTTAAAAGGAAAATTCAAGTAGGTTACCCCATTTCAAAAAATACCCACAAAAGCTTTTCAATATTACATTACAAAATTTTTTAGTTCTGAGGGTGACGAAACCCCGGGGGCCTGATTAGTAAAAGATTTAGTTTTAAGTCTGCCTTTTTAAAATTGCAAAAAAAGGGCTTTCCAAAGTAGTTTCCATAAACAGCGCGTCTTTTATTTTGAAAAAAGGGCCCCGGGGTGTTAGAAAACTGGTTTGATCCTGGGTCAAAATTGCCCAAAATTTGTCCGTAAATGCTCAGCAAAAAAAGGGTTTTTCACATAGTAGTAGTATGTCATTGATACCTGTTTTTATATTGAAATCCCAGGGGAAAAAAGTTTAATTATTTTTTTTGGTTTTTGGGCTATTTTTAAAAATTTAAAATTTTAAAACCCCCCAGTTTTTTTTTGTTTTTTTGTGGAATTATTTATGGGAAAAGGAAAACCCGAATCTTTCCCTGGTTTTTTTTTTTCAGAGAAAAAAAAGTGGTCCCGACAAAATCCGTTCGGATATTTTTAACACAAAAAAATTAAAACCTTTTTTGAAAAATGTAAATAAAATTAACCTTCCACCCAAAAAATTTCAAAAAAAATTTTTAAATTTATAGTTCTACAAAAAAAGGACATTTTAAAATTAAAAATACTACTATTTAAACAAAAATAAAAAGATTAATAAAAAAACATTTTTTACTTTTAAGGGATTACCGGGAAGATAGGGGGGACGGGGGAGGGGGTTAGTGGGAAGGGGAAACCCCACTCCCCCTTCCCTGCCCTCCGCATGCCTCTTCCCCTGCATGCCTGCCCCCCCGCATGCCCCCCCCGCATGCCCACACTTGCAGCCGCTACCTCCCTGTGCCGCCCCCCCCCGGCCTGTAAACCCCCCATCCCTCTCCCCTGCATGCCTGTCCCCCCCCCGCATGCCTGCACCCCCCCTCAGGGACCCCCATGCCTGTTTACACTCCCTCCCTGTTTTCCCCTGTGCCTGCCCCACCCCCCGCATGCCTGCACATCCCTGGAACTCACTCCCCCCTAATGCCCTTTTCCCCTGAATGCTACCCCTGGGGGCCCCCGGGGCCTTTTCCCCCTGGTGACTTATTTCCCCAGTGACAATCACTGAACCAGAATAAACACAACAAAAGTTTTGGGAATTTTTAAAAAGAATGCGCGGGAAAAGTTCTCTCAAGTAAAAAACCGCTTGACTGGGTTCTGTCTGCCCCCCGCGCTTGCATGGGGCAGGTGGCGGTCTGGTACAGTACGCTCAGGAAATTTTTCCAGGGGGAGAAGAATATTTTGAAAAAAAACCGTTACACTTTTTTTCGTTATATGATTTATTTTACGGGGTTCCACAAATCTTTTATTTTTTTGGATTATGAATTCAAAAGGAAAGGGGCAAGTGTAATATAGGAGAGGTCTGGGGTTTATTAATGAACAGAAGAAATTTGTTAGTGCCTGGAATGTCTACATTCTCAGTTTTGACTCTTTAAATTGTTTTTTAAACAAACAAACAAACAAACAAACAAATTTTATTTTTGCAGATTACATGGGTATGGGGAATTTTTAAAGAAATTGGAAAGGGGAGACACATGCCAGGCATTAGGGGGGGCTTATTCTAGCCCAAAAAAATATTTATTAATATTAGAAAAATTTTTTGAGTTTATTCTTTTAAAAAAATTTTTTTAAAAAATTTCAATATGATGAAATTTTACTGTTTAAATTATTATATAATGATATTGATTTTAGATTTTACGGGTTTTTAAATTTTGAATGATAATTGGAATTGAGATTATTTAAGGGGAAAAAACATTGAGCATTTTGACTTAAAATTATAATATGAGTGGGGGGGAAATAATAGTAACATATTTTAAAAAAATTTAGATTATCGTGGAAAGTAAAATAATTTTTCAAAGTGTTTTAGCATGATCATTTAGGTTTGGGTGAGTAGGGGTTTTTTTAGTTGGGTCAAAAATTTTTTCAGACAAGATTATCTTAATATTTATTAATAATTCCCCGATTCGGGGCCCCCTTTTTATAAATTTTTTTCATAGGTTGATATGAACAGGGGGTAAAAAAGGATCTGTGTCGTGTTTGTGGTCATGGGGCCTATTAAAGTTGGTGAGGAGATTTTTAGCAGAGGGTTTATTGAGTGTAAAGTTTTATATATGTAGGCACAAGGTAAGTATGAATTTTTTACGGTGAGTAGTTTGAGATTTTTTAATATTGGTGGGTATGCTGTCTAGAGTGGGAATTTGTTACTTCTGACTGGGCCTTTTGTTGTTTTGAGTGGTCTATGATTTAAGTTTTGATCCCCATGCACAGTTCCAAAAGGGGAACGGTGAAAAAATAATGATATGGCAAGGAGATGATTGGGTACATAAAAGGTATCTTTGATAATATCCTTTTTTAGATTTTTTTGGGAAAATTTTTTGTATAGTTTTGGAAAATTTAATACTTAAGGTGGTTCCTGGGGAATTTTTTCCCGGAGTCTTGTGAGGGTACCAAAAGTTTTGTTAAGGGGAAAATTTGGTTTTTTTAAACTGTAGAAGGGGTCTTGTCAGTATTGAGAGTAACTTGAGTCCATCCTGTTTATTTTTTCTGAATTTATTAAATGTTGGAGTATAACTGGATTTGGGTGAGAAAAACATATGTTGGTTTATCTGCAAAAAAATGGGTTTGGAGTTGTGATGCATTCGGTAGGTCATTTATGAAAAAGGAATAGGAGGGCCCCGGGGCATTCCTTGAGGACCCGACTGAATTGGTTTTTGTGGAAGAGTTCGCCCATTTGTGTAATATTTTTGTTGGTGGGGATGATTTTAGGTGTTGAGGGGGGCCCCTTTACCATAGGGCTAATTTTGGAAAAAATCAGGGGGACTGTATAAAAATTTGGGGTAATGAAGTTTTTCCCGGGGACTTTTTTTCTCAAGTTGTAATTTAACCCAACAGGGGAAGCACTTTTTTGCTCTTTTTTGCCCCAAAAAAATTGCAGGGTTGAGTACATTGTGTGAGCAGGTGGGGAAAAGATTTGTCTATGAATTAATTTTTAAATTTTGAAAGCAATGGAAATTAAAAATTTGGTTATAATTATTCAGGTCTTTTTGATCACCTCCTTTGTGGATGGGGGGGGCCCCCAGCTTTTTTGAGAATTGATAAAGGTAGAGGCTTCAATGGATTTTTTGAATAGTGTTGCTAAATTTTTAAGTACCTGTGAAGCTTTTGTAAAAAAAAGTTGGTAGGCTGTTTATGTCTCCTGCCTTGTTTTTAAGGGTGTTGATTAAGCAGACTTCAATTGGGTTGGGGGGAGTGGGAAAGCGATTAGGGGGTTTTGGGGGAGTCTTTGGAGGGTGTTTGATTTTGGGTTTTTACGGCTAGATTCTTTCCTATTGGAAAAAAAATTAAGTTTTTTTGTTCTCAGTAGGTGGAGGGGGGTTCATCTGCTCTTGATAATTTATGGTGTTTTTTTGCATCTTATTATTTCTAGAATTGCAGATAGGGTCTTCCAGGTCTTTTTCATACCCTTTTATGTTCTGGAGTCTGTTCTAAAAATAAATTTTTTTTGACCCCTTATCAGGCTGGTAAGGGTTGATGATTTTTTGGGGGATTTCTCTGGTTATTAGACCCCTTTGTATTGTTTTTATATTGGTGCCTTTTTTTAAGGGTTTGGATGCTGGGTGGGGGGGTTTTTAACCCCTTGCTGTGATCTGTTTATTTTTTTTTGGGAAATGTTTGTTATAGAGGGGGTGGGTTTGTTAAGGAAATTCTTGATGCATTCATTAGTATCTGTATATGTTTCTCTCATTATCCCATAATGTTAATCAAACTGTTATAAAGTTATTTCAGCTACATTATGTAGTCTGAAGGTAACTTTGTAATATCTAGGGAAATTTTCCCAAATTAGTTATGAAAAAGGGGAAAAGTTTTGGGTTTTTTGTGATGACCCCGTTTTTTGGGGGGAAAAATTAGTCCAGATGTGGTCTATAATGAGGTATAGTCTCAGAGATTTTTTAGGTTTGATATTGTTTGAACAAGCAGTTGCTCATAGTGTTTGTGAATTCTGTTTTGGGGTCCTGGTCATGTAGGGATTTATTTGAAGTCTCCCGGCAGCAAATGGTCTTTGTTTTGGTGCTCAGTTTTGGTTACCTAGTTTTTTTCTAAAATGGTGAATGTTTGACTGTGGTAATCTGTAGATGTTTATCACTGTGAGGGGTTTTTAGGTCTTTTTTTTTAAATTTGCTATAATATATTCTATGCTCATCCCTTTTTCAAAGAATACATTCAAGTTGATCTGAGTAATATATGCTATTCCCCCCCGATCTGTCCTACAAGAATGGGGTTAAAATTGGCCCACATTAAAATTCTGTTCATTTTAAACAAACATGTACAGTGGACCCGAGTTAAGAGCATAATTCATTCCAAAAGGTGCTCAAGTGCCTTCAATGAATTTTCTTAAGGAATAATGTCAAGTAGGTTAGTCCATTTCAGACCCCCAAAAAAAAACTTTTAATTTCCCCCATAATTTTTTTCCGAGGTGCTCTTAACTCAAGGTACCCTTGTATAGGGTAATTATGTTTGAATGGGTGGTTTTTTGCTAGTCAGTAGAACAGAAGGCAGCTAAGAATTTTGGCCAAAGGAGCAATGGAATTGCAGAAAAAAAGGGCTCAATGGGGACTGAGAGCAATATTAATTTTGGGGTCTGGGGAGTGAAAAAGGGTTAAACAATTTTCTTTTTTATATTGGCCATTACCCACCAAAGTAGGATACCACCAATACCTATATTTAATGCACACTAGTAATGAGTCTGACTTTTTTCTTGCAGCTCATTAAGATGCCAAACAAGATCAAGATCTAAAAAAACAGAGTGACAAGGGGAGCAAAAATGAGAAAATGTAAAGTTAGTAAAATTTGCTGAAAAAAGAACAAATGGGGGTCATAATGAGGCCACCTTCCTCACTGCCCCTCTGCCCCCCCTGGTTCACCCCGGGCTGGGCCTTGTTACTTCAGAGTTTTCTCGGTTCATTTTGAGGGAAAAATTTAGTCACTAATGACTTTATGCACTATCTTCCTTCAAAGGGGAAAAAATTTTTTTGTGGGGGTTTTTTCCCAAAGGGGAAATTTGGGATTGATGAATAATTATCTCCCCTTACCCAGGATATAGATCATTGGCTTAGAGTTTTTTTGTGAATGTGCCACACATGCCTTTTAGGAATTTAGAGGAATTTTTTAACCAGGGGAAATCTAATGGGGAAAGGAAGGACAGAATATATACCATAAAAAGGGCTCCGTATCCATGGATTCAATTAGATTTCGTTATCCCCTTTTCTTTGGCTAAAAATAACCATAATTTTCTTAATAACCCCAAAGCACAAAAAAAGGGCAGTTCTTAACGCCTAAGAGAAGCGGAATCTTCCCATCAGTGAAAAGAAACGACTTATTTTTTAAATTTATCAATTAAACTTTATCATAGGATGTATATAGGGAAAAAAATATGGGGTTGCTACTACCCCTTTTTCCAAAAGGGTAGGTTTTTGGAAATACCCCCCAGGAAAGTGTTGTGTCTACTGATTTTCTGTACAGTGGACCCCGGGTTTCCTTTTTTCAACAGTATGCTGTTCAATGCCTTTCCAACGCCAAGAAATAATGTAAAGAGACTAGCCCTTTTAACCCCAAACTACCTTATAAAAGCATTTAAAAATAAACTACAAAAAAAGGGTTTTTTGAGCAGGAAACCCGGGGCCACTGTATATAAGGTGCACAAATATCATAATTAAATCAGCAATTTTTACATTAAAGGGTTTAAATTACCCCTTACTTTATGTAAAAAAACCCAAAATACCCTTGACCCCGACCTTGAGCATGAAAGGGCCCGGCTGATTGTTTTGGGGGGGAAAAAGGCACGCCTTTTTCGAAAAACAAATGCATTTTTTGAGGAAAGCAGGAGGTTTATAAACACTCATATAAAAACTACGATAATTTTTGGTGGATAGTTTTTACAGTAAAACAACTTTAATTTAGAATTTTAGCACCTATCTTTTTGGGCCAAACTAAATGGTTTTTCAAAATAGTGAATGAAAATATGGTTTGGGGAAAATTTAAAATATCAAATAAAATGTTATTTTACAGTGGACCCCGGGTTTTCCCCAAAACTTCAGAATGTGTTCAGTCCATTAAACAAATTTGTTCCCCCAAGGACGAATGTAAATTAGATTAGCCCCTTTCAGAAAAATAATTTTCAAAAGATTAAAAAATACACTTAATAATTGTTCGAGTTTGGGGCTGACAAACCAGGGGTCCACTGTATACGAAATTTTTTTCACATTATGTGATGCCCTTAAAATTTAAAATAAAAAATCACTGAATCTTTTGGGAGCACATCAAACCCAGTGAAGCAGATTTTTAGAACATCATTGTTCACTAGTGGGGAAAAATGGACTTTAACCTATGAGATAAAACTAAAACTTCACAAAATAAAGACCACAAGGTACAAGTTATGACCATTGACCCGAGAATAAAAGATCAAGTCAGTCCCCTGCTGGGGGGGGTACTGGGGGAAACTCTATGTGCCATGACAACTTCCCTTTGGGGGCAACTTTTAAGATAATTTTGGTTTGTTGAAAGACCAAGTTGACAGAGGATCTTCTTCAATGATCAAAAGAGTATGTCACTACCTTGTCATCATCAAGAAGGAATGCCTCACAGGGAATTATATGTTGTAACACACCCGGTTTTTGGGACACCAAAAAGACTATGAAAAGCCATAGAGGGAAAACTCTTTCCCCACAAAAAACATGGTTTTTTGATCTTAACTGTGTTGCTTTAGTAGCCAAGGCAAATAAACAGGATATCAGCACATCATAAACAGATGCAAAAAAATAACCCCAGTTCTAGGGGGTAATTTGGGATTAACACACTTCTGGCACATTTGTTTAGATGGACCTTCAGTCAGTGATGTGTTAGACATGGGAAAATTTCCCTTTTTTTTAAAATATACCAACTTGACAAATTCGATTGGGGCACAACGATATCCATTGGCTTCATCATTTCACCTGCCTTGATATTTTTGGGAAAGAAATGACAGGTTTTTTTAAAAATCTGCACAAATTTTCCTAAGTAAAACAAACAAAAGACCCTTTTATGGAGATAAACTCTTGGAGGGGAAACGTCTCTGATGAGAAACGTGCAGTATGCATCTTCTTTTCAAATAGTCAGGGAAGATAAGGATTCACTAAAGGACAGAAAATTGAACTAAGTATTTAAAAATCCCGTTTAAACAAAGAAAAGAAACAGTATTGAAATACAATGAAGATAATTGTACTTTCAACTTAAGAAATGTAAAAAAAAAGCTCACAGCCTCAAAAACACAGGCACTGAGAATTGTTGGGAAGGCTTGCATAGAATTTCAAATACCACCACTTACAAAAAAGCTTGGGGCTCATCCGGCAGTATCTGTGGTGACTGTTGTAGGGACTGGATTAGTGACAGGAGTAGAACTGCATGTGTTATTTTTTTCAAAATTTCCCCTTTAAGTTCACCCAAAAATGGGGTTTGCATTGACAACACAAACAAGAAGATGGACAATATATTCTAAATAGCTGAAGAAGTAACTGACTTGTCTTTGAAATAAGTTTGATACAAAAACGAAAAAGATTACCCAGTTAGAAAAAAAAAGGGAAAAGACCTTAAAAAACACAAAGGTCTTTTTTTTGGGGGCACCGGCTCTTGAGCATGAAAGATATCCCTGGAAACAAAACGAACCCAGAGTTGCTGATAGAGAATTTATCCTTAGA
>WNWK01056335.1:0-10000 GCA_009830355.1 Cherax destructor
AAGCAAAATTATTATTAAAATATAGGTTTTGTCTTTTAAGGACGTGTGTATATGTGTGTGTGTGTGTATGTGTGTGTGTGTGTTTTATGTGTGTGTGTGTGTGTGTGTGTGTATGTGTGTGTGTGTGTGTGTGTGTGTATATATAGTGTGTGTGAGAGAGGTTGTTCCTAAACCCCGTTTTTTTTTCAATTATGGTCAGCATCAGTACCTTTTTTTTATTGGAGTAAGTCAGGAGCTCCGGAGCGAGCCTTCCCCAGGCGGGGGGACTGACCTCCCAAATACTAGTTCTCAAGTTGATGGACTGATTGCATCAGCTTCATTTCATTATTTTGCTACCTCCATATTTGACTGAAGAAGCCTACTGTGTAGGTAAATTTTCAACAATAAGGATCCTAACTGTTGCACATGTGTCGTATTCAGGTCATCACTTGATCATGCCCCAGGAGGGACTGGAACATCTAGGGTTCTGGGGCCCGGGGGGGGTCATCGCCCCCGGGCCCCGTCCAGACAACACCTTCCATTCATAAACAATATATCAACTGGACATATACAAAAGGGGGTTTCAGACAAAAAAAATATATCACACATTTTATGGGGAAAAAAGTCGAATTATCAAATTTGTAATACGATATTTATTTTACATGATGAACAACTTTTTTTTTAATGGTTACATATGCAACATTTCGCCCAGTGTGAAATACACACACGGGGGGGTTTTTTTTTTTTTTTTTTTAGAAAACGTGTGTGGTATAAAAAGGTGGATTCAGCTCTTTTCTTCGTCTTTATAATGTTAAAACAAACCCCCAGGTGAACTTCATTATCAAACAGTTTCATGTATGTCATGTGTCTTGTCCTCTTGTCTATTCTTGACCCCCTTTTTTCCCTTTTTTTTACGCTGTCTTCCCCCCCCTTCCCTTTTAAGAACTTCTTTTTCCCCCCCCCCCTTTTTAAACCCGTTCCAAACCCTTACCCTCTCCGTGGCATTAACTTTTCCCTCTTTTTCCCGCTCCACCTTTCCCCTCCCCCCCTTACCTACCTTCATCCTCTACTTTTTTCTCTCCCCCCCTCTTCCCGCCCCCATAACACTTTCCGCATCTTCTAGCTCTTCCCCCTTCCCCTCACCTGCGTGTCCAGCAAAGTGCCTGCTTCCTTCGTTTCCCCCTTGGCCCTGACAAGTCCTCCCCAGCCAGGTGAGGACCCCCCCAAACATCCCCCAAAGTATTGTAAAAAACCCGAGAGGCGATTAAAAACGTCTGACACACCGCGTGTCTCTCTTTGATCGTCACTCTCTCCCCCTCCCCCCTCTTCCTCATTCTCCTCCTCCTTTTTTCCTTTTTCCCCCTCCTCATCCTCCTCCTCCACATCCTCCTCCCCCCCTCCTCCCCCCCCTTCCCCCCCCCCGATTGCTTCCAACTCTTCCCTCCAAAATGATGCTCATAGAAATTTCATTTTCTAAGGTGGAAGGTCACCGAACACATACAGGACTGGTGACGTGCCACACAAACAACAGATACATATATATATATATATATATATATATATATGTTTACTCTTTTTATTATTTAAAAACTTGACAATGTTCGTCTTTGCTTTTGTTTTTTTTATCTTTATTCATGAAATTGTAAATTTTGTTTTGTCTTTTATATAATAATCTTGTAAACGTTTGTTCTGTTTACAAGTTTACGAAAGTTTTAACCTTTTTTAGGTGAGCAGTGCAACACACACACACACACACACACCACACACACACACACACACACACACACACACACACACACACACACACACACACACACACAAACACACACACAAACACACACAAACACACACCCCACACATACACACAAACACACACCCACACAAAACACACACCACACATACACACAAAGATCTTAACTTTTAGCTTGTAACATAACCTCTCAGAATTTGAAATAAAAGTCACTTTCAAATGTGAGAATATAACCCTCTCCCTGTGACATCAAACATTCACTCTCTAATACTCTCTTTCCAACAATCTTTCGTTTAAGGACTTACCAGGAGATGTACTGAGGCTGTAGTTTCTCCCCCCAAAAAAGAATGCTGTAACTTAACTCTTGACTGTTGACAGTCTTGATGCAACACACCACTGATAAAAATTTTGTGTGTGTACTCACCCCAAATTTTGGTTTTAGGGGAGACTCAGCTCCTGGCCCCCCCACTGATCCTCTTTTTGTGTGTGTGTAGTAGTAGTAGTAGTAGTAGTAGTAGTATAGTAGTTACTAGTTGTCAGGGGGACTTGTTAATAGACATTTGGGCCCGGTGTGTGTGTGTGTGTGTGTATCACCCCAAATTTTTATTTGCTGGAGTCGAGATTAGCTCCTAATTCTTAAACTATAGTTTTTCCCTTTTGTCCCTTATTCATCTTGGCTTTTCCCCAATTCTCCAGCAGGTTCCTACTTTCTGAGGGGGGTGTGTGTGTGTGTGTGTGTGTGTGTGTGTGTGTGTGTGTGTGTGTGTGTGTGTGGGCCGTTTTGATGTGGGTTACATATCAAACAAGTATCTAATCAGTTATAACAAATACACATCTCAGTCATCGTCATCAACACTACTCCACTAAAGTCACAATATAAACAGACCCCAAAACTCCCCAAACCAACCCAAAAAAAACACAAAAATCAAATTAATGTACTTCAAAGAAACTCATTTCCTCTAGTTCAACACGTCCACCAACCCCCCCGCCCCCCAACCCAAAAAAAAAAAAAACCATCCTTAGGGCAGTGTTAACAAGGTTTGCAAAGACTCGTCTCGCCAGGAGATTTAACAAGCGTAAGGCAGAACTAACAGGTGTAAGGGGGGGCAAACAAAGCCCCAGCAGCTCTAAAAAAAGGCTTTACAAAAAAAACACCCAGGCTCGGCGACTAGGGAGAGAGAGAGAGAGAGAGAGAGAGAGAGAGAGAGAGAGAGGGGAAAAGGGGGAAAAAAAAAAAAGGGGGGGGGGGAAGGTATTGGGGAAAACTGAATAACCCCCATGCTGGTAAAAAAAAATTTTTTGGGTTGTATTTGTGTCTTTTTGTCCCCCAATCTACCTGGAGGTTCTTCTGGGATTCAACGCTCCAGCGGCCCAGTCCTCGACGAGGTTCCAAGGACGACTCGAAATAAAGAAAAAAAGTGCTGATTGATTTAGCAAGTGGAATTATATGGAGGACAGACACAAGGAGAGAGAGAGACAAACGAAGATGGAAAGTTAGCAAGATAAAATGAAAAAAAATAAGAGGAGAGAGGAAGATTGGAAGTGCTCAGATAAACAGATAAACAGATAAATAAATACGCAATGCGGACTAAAAAAATTTTTGGAGAAAAAATTGAGACTGTGTAAAAAAATTGGAATATTATGAAAAACCGGTAATGTGTTGAAAGAAATTGGTATTACGAAAAAAAAAATTGGGAAAAAAATAAAAAAAAATTGGGGAATCTGCGGAAAAAAAAGGGAAAATATGAAAATTTTGTAATACGTTTGAAAAAAAATTGGAATATAAAAAAAAATTTGAATACGAAAAAAATTGTGAATGTTAAAAAAAGTTGGAAATGTGAAAAAAAAAAATGGAAATATGTTAAAAATTTGGGGGAATATTTGGGAAAAAAAACTGGGAATATAAAAAAAAGTAACATATAGAACAAAAAATGAAATATTTTAAAAAAAAAAACTGAATTGACTGAAACTGTCATCACGAATGGAAAGAAAAATTAAAAAAAAGAATAAAAAAGAATAAACAAAAAAAAAACAGAAGAATGGGCGAGAGAGGAAAAAAAAAGAAAATGGGAACCAGACACAGATTATTAGGTATCCTTGAAGGGGATACCTAATAATCTGTGGGTTTTTTTTCCTCCCTCCTACTTTTTAATTTCATCCCGCTCGTAACTCGAGAACCCCTTACCCGATCGGATTCAAATTTTGAACGCTTATGTACGGTGACGAGGACCAGTCTCCAGGAACAACTGGCATGAGCGGGCGCCCTCTGACCGAAATTATTGAAGCTATTCCCGGCATCCTGTAATGACTGAGATAACTTGCAAAATCCACAGCGGCGTAGCAACAGACGTTCATAAACAACTGCCGCCTTATACGACGACGGCGGAGAGTGAAATTCAAGGAGGTAGGTGCAGGTCTAACTTTTTAATTTTAGATCAGGGGGGCAAAAAAAAAAACGGTTTGGGGGAATCAGCGGGGCAATAAAAATAAAGCGGTTTGGGGTGAGATCGCTGGAAAAAAAAAAAACGGTTTAGTGGGTGAGATCACGGACAAAAAAAAAAGCGGTTTGAGTGGGTGAGATCATCTGGATAATAAAAAAAGCGGTTTAGGGGTGAGATCAGCTGGAAAAAAAAAAAAGCGGTTTGAGTGGGTGAGATCAGGGGGATAATAAAACAACAGTTTAGTGGGTGAGATCAGCTGGAAAAAAAAAAAAGCGGTTTAGTGGGTGAGATCAGCTGGATAATAAAAAAAGGCAGTTTGAGTGGGTGAGATCAGGGGGAAAAAAAAAAAAGCGGTTTGAGGGGTGAGATCAGGGGGATAATAAAACAAGGCAGTTTGAGTGGGTGAGATGTGGAAAAAAAAAAAAAGGGTTTGAGTGGGTGAGATCAGCTGGATAATAAAACAAGGCAGTTTAGTGGGTGAATCATGGGGAAAAAAAAAAGGCAGTTTGGTGAGTAACATCAGGTGGATAATGACCCCGGGGGGGCGACGTGCCCAATACAAAATACAACCATTTCTACAAGAAAAAGATATCTATGTAATGGAGCAACATTAGGTAGGAAGTTGACAAATCTTAAGACTAAGATATTCCTTTACACTGCTCTAACCTGTATTCTGAAAAATCTTTTTTAATTGAATTTTTTTTTTTTTAAGTGAAGGTTAATTATATTAAGTAACCACAGGGTTTTTGAAAATAGGTCAATTTTACGGCGGACGAGACCATAAGAATGGGTGAGACCGTTTGTTAAGAACATGAGTGGGTGAGACCAGCCTGATGAATAATTACAATTCAACCCGCCCCTAGATTGCGGAGATTAGATGTTTTCCTTCGGGAAAAAGGGCCTATCCTAACTTATTTTCCGCTACATCTCCGACTTATTTCCCCCGGAGGTGAACTATAAACTATTTGCCCATCTCTTCCTCGGAAACGGGAAGATGTGCCTGATTTATGTCCCCCCTCAGTGAAGGTGTGAGATATTTGGCACACCTGCGTGTTTTGGTTTTGTCCCCCCCCCGGGATGCCTTGATGACGAAGGTTTTAAATTGAAATTCCCCTTTCGACGCCGCCAATATTCGACGCATGAAGAGTAAGAGGACATTAATTCCGCCGCTGGGCGCTTTGAGGCGTCAAGTGTTAAATCCGGGGTTGTGGTGTTAAACATCGCCCAGATGTTTATATTGATGAAGTATTGGGTTAGCATCGAAGCTGGTGTGTGTGTGTGTGTGTGTGTGTGTGTGTGTGTGTGTGTGGGGGATACATTGTTTCTGGACCTCCTGTTTAACCAAGCTCCATTCTTGTAGTGTTTGGAGGGAAATATATATATATATATATATATATATATATATATATATATATATATATATATATATATATATATATATATATATATATATATATATATATATATATATATATATATATATTTCACTCTGTGGGGCCATGTTTTCGGCGTGGAGCTTTTTGGGGCTTTTTTTTACCTTGGCCCCCGGGCCCTTGGTCAGATCGGGCGAGGGGGCCGGGGGCTGGGGAAAACCCCCCCCCCAAGGTGGGTGAGTACAGGAAAAAATTCACAAAAAAATTAAAAAAAAAAAAAAAAAATAATAATAGTAAAAAATGATAATGGGGGGGACCTGGGAAGGTTTATTATGAGATAAAAAATTTTTATGCCAAAAGCCAGAAAACAGATCAAACAAGTTTTACCATTTTATTTTTATCTGGGTCAAAGGAAGAAAATATATATATATATATATATATATATATATATATATATATATATATATATATATATATATATATATATATATATATATATATATATATATATCTTCCTTTGATCCAGATAAGAATAGAGTGAGTTTCAACATTCTCGGGCTTGTTACTTACAGCTGATCTGATACTTCTGGCTGTTAGTGTTGGCATGACAACGCTTCTCTATCTCATAATGAACCTTGTGCAAGGTGTGAGCCTCTCTCTCCCTTTTCATTATCATTATTATTATTACTATTATTATTGCTATTATTATTATTATTATTATTATTAATTATTGTGAATTTTATTACCTGTACTCACCCACCTGTGGTTTGCGTTGAGGAAGGGGGTCGAGTCTCAGCTCCTGGCACCGCCTCGCTAACTGATCTGGATTCCAATGGCGCAGTGGCAACAACGGTGAAGTAAAAGACATTTTATAAAGCTCCACGCGCAGAGCCAAACATGGCTTTATAAAGCTCCACACAGAGTGAAATATGACTTGGACAAAGCTCTACGAAGAGCTAAACATTACCTGATAAAGCTCTTCACAGAGCGTAACATGACTTGATAATGCTCTACGCAGAGGGAGACATGCCTTGGTAAAGCTCTGCATAGAGCGAAACGTTTTTCTATTTTATTGACATGATTTATGAGGTATGGGTCGCATGTTAGTTATGTAAACTCTAAGATGTGCCTGACCCCTTCTATGGGTCACCTTATTTTTGCTGGGGTCACCATACCTTTGCTGGGGGTCACCTTAACTTTGCTGGTGTCAACTTAACCTTGCTGAAGTCACCTTACGTTTGCTGGGGTCACCTTAACCTTGCTGGGTTCACCTTAACCTTGTTTCGATCATCTTAATCTTGTTGGGGTCACCTTAACCTTGCTGAGGTCACCTTAACCTTGCTGGGGTCATCTTACTCTTGCTGGGGTCACCTTACTTTTCCTGGGGGGTCACCGTACCCTTCCTGGGGTCACTTTACCCTTGCTGGGGTCACCTTAACTTTGCTGGGGTCACCTTAACCTTCCTGGGGGTCACCTGAACCTTCCTGGGGGTCACCTTACCCTTGCCAGGGTCCTAGTCCCTACAAAATAGGCGAGAAAAGTAATTTTATGAAATCGAAATATTTTTCCAGGTCTCTTGAAGCGAATATTCCCTTTTCGCGGCACCGTGATTACTTCGACCCAGAAATGACCGTGAATTCTCACGTGTGATTTGCCATATCCGCCTCCAATATAATGTTTACACAACGTGTGAGATGGAACACGCGTCGGAAACACGACAGACACAATTCTGAATCCTCTTGGGTATCTTTTAAGTCGTAGTCATGTCTCCTTTTGTCCTTACCTTTCTACAGATCGTAATGTTTGTATCTCTAGGTGTACATGTCCTGTGAGTACCTCTTGGCTATCCATCTGCCGTTTCCCTGCTGCTGTAAGTGACATGAAAGAACAGACGAATGGTCGGAGACTCGAACCGTGATACTGATAGCAGCAAATCCAACGCTGTACCACTAAGCCATGAAGCTTGCAAAAGGAAAATTTTACAGACAGCATATCTATGGCTTGTCTGTTGACTGTACCAGCGATTTTATATATATATATATATATATATATATATATATATATATATATATATATAATATATATATATATATATTAGCAGACAACACTATGAAAATAGAGGAATTCAAGCGGACTACTCACATTATCAAGGAACTATAGTTCCTTGATAATGTGATAGTCACAGCTGAATTCTCTATTTTCATAGTGGTTGTCTTCATATTCTGATATCACCTGATTACTGTGATCTTTTGCATATATATATATATATATATATATATATATATATATATCCGTGGAGATGTGTATATGTTTGCTGATGGCTTACTCAACACGTCTGCACCTTCCGTGGCCGTTGGGATGTTATCAGGGCCCATTGCTTTTATTTTGTCCAAGGCTTTTAGTAGCTTTCTGGCTTTTTGTTTTCCTCTGACGAGATTACTCTGTTTTGTTTCCTCTCAGTCATAAAAGCCAAACTTTATTACAGCGTTGTCGTCTTCTCAGTAAATGTTCTGTACAGTTCTGCATGACGCTGACGACACAAGTTGCTTAACAAGCTTCTTTGGATTGGGAGAACGTTTCGCCATGTTTAGAGCTTTGTCAAATTATGATGAAGCTCTACACACAGCAAAACGCTCTCTAAATAAAAGAGTGTTCTGCGCTTTTTACCTTTGTCTTCATAATTTCTCGATCATGTCATTTCCCCTTCGATTCTTTTCTGTTTTCTCTGGCCTCTGCGTTCCCTTCCGTTACTCCTCCTAGCTCCATCAATCTTACAATATTTCTTTAATCTTTGCTTTTGTCTTCCTTCTTATGTGGCTTTAGAGCAGATTCAGTTTTTCATTTTCTTTTTTAAAGATTTTCTTTTGTCTGAGGCACTTTTTTTGAACCTGAAATTTTCGCTCTTACTTCTTGACTTTAATATTCATCGTGTGTGTGTGCTCACCTAGTTGTGGTTGCTGGAATCGAGTCATAGCTCCTGGCCCCGCCTCTTCACTGGCCGCTACGGGTCTCTTTCCCGTTTGTGTGTGTGTGTGTGTGTGTGTGTGTGTGTGTGTTTTGCCAAGTCCACAGCACGCAAGGTACAGCCACCGAATCTTTCCTCTATAATGGAAAAATCTGTCACAGTAACGCCAAGCTAACCTGGACTAAATCCACAAATGGAAGTGAGACGCACGGGTGGGCAGGCCCTCCTATGTGTGCGTGTGTGTGTGTGTGTGTGGTGTGTGTTTACCTATTTGTTCTTGGAGTGGTCGAGTCGCATTTGTACTAATTTATGTTCTGGGATGCATGGGAGTGTTTATTTACAGATTGATTTTCGTGGGGATCGATTCCCTTCGATTAGTTCCTGGCCTCCTGGGTGCTATCTCACGCTCTCCCGAATTTGTGTACTGTGTGAATTAATGTCTTCCTGCAGCTCTTTCCAGGTTTCCAACAACCTTACACTGAAGTAACTATTTCTGTCGTTGAAGCGAGAACTTTGGGTTGCTTTAAAAATAGATTTTTTACAAGTATGTGAGTGGGTGTAGTTAGACCTACCTATCATGAGCCAGTAGGCCTGCTGCGGTGCTCATTCTTTCTTATATTCTTATGTAACATCCGTGTGTCTAATCAACTTGTCTTGCTTCTAGTTTATTTATTGTCCCTTCTCCCTCCAGTCTATACTGTCTGCCTGTCACAGCGTACCGTCTATCTGCCTGGAGAGTATTCCGGGTATCAATGCCCCCGCAGCCCTGTCCTCGACCAGGCCTCCCCGTGGATCAGGGTCTGATCAACTAGGGTGTTACTACTGGCCGCACGGAGTCCAACGTATGAATCACAGCCCGGCTGATCCGGCACTGACTTTAGGTATCTGTCCAGCTCCCTCTTGAAGACAACCAGGGGTCTACTGGTAATTCCCCTTATGGCTGGTGGGAGGCTGCTGAGCAGTCTTGGGCCCTGGACACTTATGGTGTTTTCTCTTAGTGTACTAATGGCGCCCCAACTTTCATTGGGCGTATATTGCATCGCCTGCCCAGTCTTTTGCTTTCGTAGGGAGTGATTTCTGTGTGCAGATTAGGGACCAGTCCCTATAGGATTTTCCAGATGTAGATTATGATGTACGTGTATCTCTCTCGCCTGCGCTCAAGTCAAGTGCTTCCAAGTGTTCCCAGTAGTTAAGATGATTGGCGGTACTCTAGTTTATTTCTTCTCTTCTTTTTTCTTAGGGGAATATTCCTTGAACTTACTTCAGCTACCAGGAAGCTGATCTTTTCAAGTCACTGGTTAGGGTCCATGTTATTTAAGATATCTCCCCAACATGTTTCATTTAGGACATGGTTTACCTGGTCCCAGTTGATGTTCTTGTTGCTGAAGTTGAATTTGGTGGAGGCCCCCTCGTAGCTGACCAGGACCCCTGTGCACATATACGTGTGTTTCCTGACTAGCAACACTGGGCATTCGTCATCCTTCAAAATCTC
>WNWK01056336.1:0-2500 GCA_009830355.1 Cherax destructor
CCCAGATAGACGTATCTATCACAATTCACAATATATATATATAATATATATATATATATATAATATATATATATATATATATATATTAATATATATATATATATATATATATATATATATATATATATATATATATATATATATATATATATATATATATATATATATATATATATATATATATATATATATATATATATATATATATATATATATATATATATATATATATATATATATATATATATATATACCACTTCCCTACCACCCCATTTTTTTTTACAAACTTTATTTCAAGACAAAATACAATGGGAGTAAAACAACATAGATAACAACTCAGAGCTACATGTCAAATACTTCGTCCAACTCCCCGGCAGTGGGCCGCGTGCCCAGAATACTACAGGTATTTCCCCTCTGGATCGCAACACTGAGTCTCTGAAAGAGGAAGCTGGTCGCCCTGTGGTCCTTGGTTTCTATGATGAGTTTTCCACCCAGCTCCTTGAGAAACTTTAGAGCACACTTGCCCCATGCTCCATGGGTCTCTGACCCTATTGGGATGAAGTTATAGCAAGGGAAGGTCTTCATATTTGCGGGTCTTCTGGATCTCCCTGTGGCTGGCAGCCCACCCCTTCGGCTAAGGAGTGTGGCAGGTAGGTGTCTGCCAATGTGGCAGCACATGTGTAGTCCCAAGCAATCTGCTTACCATCCTTCCAGGGTAGCATGGTGGCTCCATCAGGACGCTTTTGACTTCCATCAGACCTCTGCACTTGGGGTTCCCGTTGAGCTGGGCAACGGGCTGTGGCGAGGCTTCTCTTTATGATGTCATTGACCTCCTCATGTCTAGCATACTTCCCTTCTGATGTGTGACACACTAGACCATAAGTCCGAATTGATCAGCCGTCGCCCTGCCGCAAATACACCTATGTTCGGTAGTATGGGGCGGCTGGGCGAAGACAACACCAATCCGAATAGCCTGTGGGTCGAGTCGAGTGCCCAGAGGGAATTGGGAACAGCAAGAAGGAAGTCTCCTGAGTGTGGTGCCCTCACCGCTAGGAGACGAGCTTTGTCCTTTCCTGAAGCGTTGGTGAGCATTGTGTTGGAAATTTTTCCCATGATCGGTTTGTCCCAGTGGGACTACAACCCCAACTGCTCTTAAAGCTGTTGCTGGATACAACCCCAACTATGGTGCTAATGTGAGAATTGCGAGAATGATGTACATAGCCTATATTAGGTCCTTAATTGATTATGCTGCTCCCATGTTGATATTAGCTCGAGAAAGTTCTCTCCGACCCTTGGAGTTAATGCAAATGAAGCTCTCAGAATTATTCTTGGCTGTCCCAAATCTACAAAGGTTCTTAATATGAGGAAGGAGCTTGGTATTACTAGTATCAGTGATAGGATTGTTGAGATTAACACTGTACTTGGTATTAGATTGTTAAGAAATGAACCAGACACTGTCACAATGAATCTTACTAAATGTCTAGAAGTAAATACTCACAGATCTAAATGGATTGTGAAAACATGCAAATTACATTAAGTTTTACAACCTGCATGAATTGTATCACTGTAGGCAACAAGAGCATTTCACCTCCATGGAAGATGTGTTCATTTAATATCACATACCTGCAAGTCCCTCCCAAGAAGCTCATTGCTAGTAATCCCTTCCTTAAATCACTTGTTAAAGCAACTGCTCAAGAAGAAATTTATCGCCTAGCTGGTAGTAATAAGTTATCTCAGTTATATACACTGATGGATCTAAACAGGAGTATTCTGGCAGGGCTGCATCTGCTCTGGTTGCCACCTCCTAGTTAAGAACAATAATAATTTTTTTGAACTAGGCATAAGAATTAACAACTGGGCGTCTACACTGCAAACTGAATTGTTTGCAATCCTTATGGCACTAAAGCTAACTTATGACACTGAGCTTGACTCTATCATCATTACTGATTCTATGTCATCATTGAAGGCTCTTGACTCCTATAATGACTCTAACAGCATGCTCATTGGAGAAGCCAGGTATAGATACTCAAAAATCCGGGACAAAGGAATTAAAGTACATTTGTTATGGATTCCGTCACACATTGATTACTCCTTCATGATAAAGTTGATATGTTAGCCAAGAAGAGCACCCATAAGGAGAATGTAGAATATAACTTTGGTATATCTGTGTCTAGCATTAGGAATAATATTAGAGAGAAATAAATAATGAAAATGATAGCTATAGGAATGCAGTTAGAAGCCTGAGTAGATCTATAACCCACTATGATAACATGAATGTAGATAAGTATGTTTATGGAGCAACTTGCAATGTGAACAGACTGACTGATGTCGTAGTGGCCAGGCTTCGGCTTGGCTACAAATACTTCTGGCAGTTTGGGAGATACACAGATGATGATCAAACTAAATGCAAATTATGTGATCAGGCATATGGTCACTGTCTTGAACACTATGTGCTGAATTGTCCACTTATTGGGAATATAGAGATAGACAGTATAATAAC
>WNWK01056336.1:5000-11034 GCA_009830355.1 Cherax destructor
ATACGCTCTGGACCAGTATAAATAAATCTGAGTAGATAATACTAATAATTATGGTATGATTAAATTTAAGTGAACTGTATGGATACTAGGTGACTGATCAAGTAGAAGGAAAAAGAGAGAACACACAATTAAGTTAACATGACCATCACTCACCCAATTAACAGCATCATAGCGGTGCATTGTATCATCGTTGACCTAGCTAAAGTACATCTACTGAGCGTAATAATATGATCGGCTGATACATGTTACAAAAAGTGAGTACTACTTAGCTGGAGGTGAGGGAGTCACTTCGTTTGTTGGTGTTCTCCCGCGGTCTTGCTCGACAGCGATGATACTCCCGGCAAGCCGATGATGGTAGAGTAGGTGTTGTCCCGTCGAATCAAGGAAGATTAATTTCCGTGAACTCTTATACGCCCACGAGACCGGGCGTTATTTAACATGTGGTTGGTCGGGGTAGCGATTCAGATCTTTGCACTATTCCGACCTTATTACAGTTTATACATATAACTTTACACACTATGTATATCCTGGCTTACTGCCCCACTAGTTTGTACACATTCACCATCTCGATACTTGTATTTCGAGTCGATGAGTTGAGATAATGTTAGTTCATCTTCTCCACATTCAATATGGCGGTCGGGGTATGATGTACCCACGCCAGACCCACCCTGTACAATCACCCCCTGATTATTTACAACTCTGTTTCACTATATTCACCATTTCACAATATTCATCGAACATATTTCAGTCTCTTCTAATACAAAAACCACCCAGCATCAGGGTTTACGACTTTATCCTGTCGTATGGTCGCTTCACTGGAATTCAAATTAGGCCTAAGCCGACATCCCACGTCGGCGTCATTCACTATTTCCACAATTACTGCCCTATTACTGGGCCTCCTGGACCGATTGTCCCACTTTATACACGTCGCACCCGTTGATATCACTACATATTACAAAGTGAAGTAATCAAGTCCGGTTTGGCGGTCGTATTCACCAAATTCCACTTGCCATCACCGCCTGAAATCTGGTGGGTAGGCTGTCATCCTTCCAACTCCCCTCTCTCTCAGCCTCCCTACCCAGCCTCCTTCCCGCTTCCTGCCCCGCTAATAAAAGGGTTCTGTATTCATACCCACATAAATGTTAAGCTACCAGCAGTACATTAAAGATATCTGTTCATATTGGAAAGTTTATTAATTACAACTTTCGGAAAATACCAATATTTTCCACACTGCGGCCGGGCAGAGTTCGTTGTTAGTTAGTTAGTTAGTTTGATATCTTTATTATGCACCCCATACCCATCCTGTGGGCGGTAGTCAAAAGATTACAGAGGTACATAATGGGTCCAGGGACTGGACCTCAAAGTTTGATAGCTGAGCAAGTTACAAAGGTAATGAACTCAGATGGTTACAATCATGACAAGTTACAAAGGTATTTGCAGATTACAGAGATATATATAGGGTCCAGAGACTGGGCCACAAAGTTTTGATAGCTGAACAAGGTACAATGGTAATGAATTCACTAGTTACAAGGTAATGAATCATGTAAGTAAATTTACTTACGTCTGTACATGGTTGCAATCATGAACAAAATATAAAGCATTGAGCAATCTATTAGTCTACACCCAGCCACAACTGTAATGAGTTATTAGTGCAAATTTTAATTGTTGGGTCACACACACACACATACATATACACATACATATATACACACACACACGTACACACACACATACACACACATACATGTATATACATACACACATACACACACATTTATACACACACACACACACACACACACTTGGCAATGCTTTATTTACAGGGAGCAAAGTCAGGGTATTTTTCCAGAATGGTCTGTAATATACCACTGTGGATAAAATACTTTGACATATCTTGAACATTTCTGAGCAAACCTCTAGTGCCACAGAGTTAATTTGGTCTAGACATAGGTTAGGATCCGTGATGCTTAGGCAATCTTCCCAGTTTATATCATTTAGGACTTGGTTTACTTGGTCCCACCTTATGTTTTTGTTATTGAAGTTGAATTTGGAGAAGGCTCCCTCTCGGCTGATCACATTTTGTTAATCTGTGGCTCCCCCCATGCATGTCTGGACCTCTATTATGTTGTGATCTGAGTATATTGTTTTTGATATGATGACATTTCGTATCAGATCATCATTGTTGTGAAGATGAGGTCCAGCGTATTCTCTAATCTTGTGGGCTCTACTATATGCTGGTTTAAGGTGAACTTGGTGCAGAGTTTTAAAAGTTCATGCATGTGTGAATTTTCATCTGAGCTGCCTCCTGGTGTTATCTCTGCTACAACATTGTTTGCAATGTTCCTCCATTTTAGGTGCCTGAGGTTGAAATCCCCCATTAGCAAGATGTTGGGGGCAGGAGCTGGAAGATTTTCCAGACAGTGGTCAATTTTCAGAAGCTGTTCCTGGAATTGTTGGGACGTTGCATCTGGGGCTTGTAGACAACTAGATGACCAGGTTTTGATTCTCGACCTTTATTGCTAATACTTCAACTACATCATTTGAGGCATTTGGTAGTTCTGAACATATAAGTGACTCTGTGATATACAGGCCAACCCCTGCATTTACCCTATTCCCCTCTCCACCTCCTCCCAGCTGCCCAGCTTGGTGCGCAGATCGGCCGACCGTAAGTTATATCTCCTTCCTCCCCGATGGGCCCCCTTGTTGCTGTGTCTTTGCTGGTCACTGCCCTGTACCCTGCTTCAGCCTGTTTACCTCATCTTCTAGGCCTTTTATCCTGGCTACTGCAGCTTCTGCTTGTGACTCCCAATTCTTCTTCTCCTCCTCCAACCTCTTTTCCATTTTCACAGAAAGCTCTCTCTCCATTTTTTCAGAAAGCTCTCCTAGTTTTCTCTCCCACTCTTGTTCCATCCTTTTGCACTGCTCTTCCATCCATTCCTCCTTACCAGAGCCATTCTCCTCTTGTCCCTGGGTCCTGCGAGTCCCTACCACCATTTTTTTTTCCCTTTGGGGGGAGAGTGAAAGAGAAAGGGGAGAGGTAGATAAAGAGAGAGAGAGAGAGAGAGAGAGGGGGGGGATTAAAGGACTAGAGGGAGAAGGGAAACAGCTAGAGATGGGGAGAGAGAGAGAGAGGATTTGGGGACTAGAGGGAGAAGGGGGGAGGGAAGGGTACATAAAGAGAGATATGCAAAGGTGGGGAAATAGAGTGAGAGAGAGAGAGATTCGGGGACTAGGAGAAGGGAAGGTCAGAGAAAGAGAGATAAGAGAGTGAGAGAATGAGAGTGAGAGAGTGAGAGTGAGAGAGAGTGAGAGAAAAAGTGAGAGTGAGAGAGAGAGTGAAAGAGAGAGAGAGAGAATGAAAGAGAGAGAGAGAGAGAGCGAGAGAGGTAGGTAGGTTAGGGGATTTTAGGGTATAGGGGGTGAGGGTATGGAGGGGAGAGTGTGGGGGTCAACTGGGTGAGTCAAATGTCTTGGTTTTTGTCTGGGAGGTACCTCCTTCCCTCTTGGTCAATGCATTAATATATTACAGTATAATAATAATAATAATAATAATAATAATAAATAATAATAATAATATTAAAGATAATAATAATAATAATAATAATAATAATAATATCTTTATTTACTACAAGTACATGTACATGGTATACAGGTCTAGCTGACATCAGTGACATACTACTATATAGAAAGTTCCTTGTTATACTGAGCATTTCGGGCAGATTGGTCAGTGTCCTAGGATGCGACTCACACCAGTCGACTAACACCCAGGTACCCATTTTACTGATGGGAACATAGACAACAGGTGTAAAGAAACACGCCCAATGTTTCTGCCCTGGCTGGAATCAGACAGGCCCTCGCCATGTGAAGCGAGGCTTTAGCCACCAGACCAACAATACAATACAAAAATAGAGTACTCAGCTTCTACAATCCTAACACTGTAGTTCTGTGTATATCACTATTCTAATACATACTAAAGTAATACTAAGTCCTAACAATATTAATATATTTACAGTACTACTAATACTAGCATCTACACCTCAGTTCTGATAGCTCCAGGAGTGACCATTAGCTTCCTCCAGAGGGGTATAAACTGTATAAACTGTAACCCTCATACAACACACAAACTAGGCAAGTAATACATGCATCTGGCAGCAGTGTCCTCGTGGTGCCCCTGCTGCTGTTCCCTGCTGGAGAGTGTCATACTCTCCATCTCCTGGATCCTTTGCAAACTCCTATGATACGTTCACTTAACACATATGTGTATATTTACTCCACTCATCCATCAAGTGTTTACACTTTAACTGCTAGTAAATTCACTTTTATTTTCTTATTCATGACACACAACCTGCTATGGCAGCACTGCTTTCTGGTGCCTACTGCCCACCTTCACTGATACCTTTATTTTTTTTCACTTTCTTCCTAATGCTTGATAGTTAACTATTCATACTTGCTACATGCTATATCACGTTTCACTCACTGACCAACTTGCTTACACTTGACTATCCGACTGTGATCCTTATCCTCGTAAGTTAACCTTTTATAGCTGTGTGGCAGCAGTGCGTTCTAGGCCTCTAACAGTTTTTGCACTTTCAAATTTCCATTCATATTTCCTGAAAATTTCCGACTTCCTCTAAACCATTTCACTTTTAATACCTCTTTGTCTCTTGCTGGGTTGTTCGTTGACCCTTACACTGTATGTGTGTGTGTGGGGGGGGGAACTTTATGTGTGTGGATTTATTGTGTGAAAAGTAGTGGTGAAATTGTGTGTTATGGTGTATGAGTGTGTATGTGGGGTCTGCGAGTAACACGCAGTCTACAGTGCTCCTCTACCTGGCGTGACCTTACACACCTGATCTACCAGTTAATGTATTCTATGCTTCACCTGTCTGCTCGCCCTTTTCTACTAGAAATTATCAATTGCTACTTGTTACCGAGTACTTGATATCCTATTCCTTATCTTACTATGAGAGTTGACCATTCACAAACAGCTCAGCGGTTAGGTAATTGGAACTTACACACAACACCCCAAAAACCACGCATAGGTGAATACTTGCGATGTGATGCAGCTTGACCAGCGTGTAGTAGCCTGTAGATTGTCCAACTCGATGTGATGTTCTGGCGTATATCCACTTTCGTTTCTTGTCGATATATAATATAACCTATTCACTGTATTACTTTCACTTGTCACATATTTATTTCATTTTATTATCTAGGGTGACACACATGACAACGTCGCCTGGAGCACACTAGGCCTACTCTAACCCCGCCACCAAATATTTATTTCTAGTTCACTTATAAAATTATGGCTCTCCCTACACTTATGTGGCTCAGGGCAACTCGTAAATCGCTTCAAGGGTTGTTCACTACCCTGACACACTTGATAACCCCTGGAGTACCCTTGGGTAGCCCTCAAAAACACTTATATTCACGGAGCACTAAAGTTGTGACTCGCCCACGCGGTGTCCTGTGTGTTAGTTACCATTTTGTCCTAGGCACATGTCAATTAGACACTAGGCCTGTTGTATATATGTGTGTGTGTATGTAAGGAAACACTTCGAAATGTTGTGTGTGTGTGTATGTGTTTGTATGCTCGTGTGCTGTGTGTGTGTGTCTGTGCGTCGCCCTCATGTGTGTGGGCGCACCTTGGCCTCTGTGGGTGTATGACCCACTTAATATTTTACTTATAACTCATTACAATTGTGACCGGGTGTGGACGTGTCAGTGGCTCATTACTTTGTAATTTGTTCATGATTGTAACCATGTATAGGAGCGTAGATGATTCATTACCTTTGTCATGATTGTGACCAGATCTACCTGGAGTTCATTACCTTTGTAACTGGATTTTCAAGGATAGCTCCTGATCAAAGAGGCTGACCAGGTCATGACTGAACAGGACTCTGTGTGAATGGTCTGGGAAGATTTCAGAGCAGTGAGGACATCCCAGTGCATCGTTTCAGCATAGACAGTGGAAGTTTTGTGCAGTTTGTGAGGGTTGGGGCGAGAGTGTCCCAGAAGGGGGAGCAGACTGTGCCTC
>WNWK01056337.1:0-11033 GCA_009830355.1 Cherax destructor
GGATAATGAGAACATTCAAAATAAGGGATGTCAGGTCAATGATAAATCTCTTCAAATCGCATGTTCTCTTTACGCTGGAAAAATAATGTCCACTGAAAGCCACTTCGAAAGGTGGCGAAATTGCAGAGCTGTAGAAGATAGAGAATTTTTATTGTAAGTATAAGTGCCATAAAACACCTAAATTTCTGGGAATGGTTGAAAGCCCTAAAAGATACTTGATAATATATTCTTGAAAAATACTCTAGGGACTAATCCAAACTCATCACACCGAAATGACCCTACGATAGCAAAAGACTCGGAAGTCGGTGACGCATACCCCCTACCCCCAAAGGAAAAGCAGGGGTGCTATGAGATCGCTAAAACACAACATAAGACTGTTCAACTGCCTCCCAGCATACATTAGAGGGATTAACATTAGAACTCTTTCTGTGTTAGAGGAAACTGGACAGACACCTAAAGTCTGTACCTGACCAGCCGGGATGTTGTTCGTACTTCGGTCTGTGGATGGCCAGCAGAAACAGACTGGTTGATGATGCCCTGATCCACCTAGGGGTTTTTCTCCAGGTATAGATTGGAGGGTAACAAATTCTCAGTGACAGATTATGTATCTGACTGCTTATGCCAAAGTAAACTGATATTCGGCAAAATAAACTAAGCATATTTTAGAACATTTATTTCAATAATTTCCATACACATACATTCAAGCATTGACGAATTAAAAGGAATTTTAAATGTTTAAAATGCACTTTAGAAAAGTTGTCATATATAAAAATAAGAGTACATAGACATTACAGATTACGATGAAGCTACAACAGCGTCTTGTACAACGACCTTGATGCCTTCGTTCAGATCCTCCCCAGCAGAGATAGAAAACGGAGGTTTTCTAAGCAGAGAAGACGAAACCGGTCGTCCACGCTTCAGCCACGTCAATGGCTGTGGATTCGTTGAGTAAATAATCACAAAACACATCCAATAAACGACAGTGTAAATCGACTTCCATTAGATCCATGTCTGGAACACTGTGACTTGTAGATGAGACCGAGAAACTAAGTACTGATGAGAAGTGAGTCACCAGAGGTTGGCATATATAAGAGGTGAGATCAGGTCATTCAGTCAGGTGCAATGTGAGGTACTTAAGTGAGATGAGGTCTCGAACATTAGAATGGAGGAACACTGCACTCGGGCTTCTAGAGTATAAAAGGCATGCTCTTCCAGTTGACAATCGTGCTGTTCCTGCTCATCGAATCTTCTCTGGTTCGGCTGGAAAACATTAGGGAGGTGTTTCCATAAGACACCTGCTGTCCCTGTTCACCCATCAGTGTAAAATGGGACAAAACTGACTTAATTTGCCCGAAATGCTCAGCATAACAAGCAGCTTTCTGTATAGTAGAAATAAAGATATTAAATATTATTATTAAATTAAATGATGAACTCTTCACATCATATGATTTTGTACGCTGGAATAATGATGTACACTAAAGGCAACTTCCAAGGCAGGCGAAATTGCAGACCTGTGGAATATAGAGAAATTTCACTGTATCTATAAGTGCCATAAAGCTACCTGGAGTTTACATGGAGAGTTTCAGGAGTCAACGCCCCCGCGGCTCGTTCTGAGACCATGCCTCTTGGTGGATCAGGGTCTGATCAATCAGGCTGTTACTGATGGCCGCACACACTGACGTACGAAACCACAGCCAGGTTGGTCAGGTACTGACTTTAGGTGCCAGTCCAGCGCTTTCTTGAAGACAGCCAGATATTTGATAATGTATACTTGGAAAATCCTAGGACTAGCCCCAAATCATCACATCAAAATCACTCCCTACGAAAGCAAAAGACACGAAAGTCGATGCACATCCTCCCCCCATCAATCCCGAAAGAAAAGCAAAGTTTCCCTGAGTACGCTAAGACACAACATAATGTGTCACAGGCCCGAGACTGTTTAACTGCCTAGCAGCATTCATAAAGGGGATTACCAATAGACCTTTTTCTTTCTTAAAGAGGGAGCTTGATGGTCACCTAAAGTCTGTACCTGACCAGCCGGGCTGTGGTTCTTATCTCGGTCTGCGTGCGGCCAGCAGTAACAGTCTGGTTCATGAGGCCCAGATCCAACTCGAGGTATTCTCCAGGTATAGATTGAAAGGCAGTAAATTCGTAATGACAGATTACGTATCTGACTGCTAATGCCAAAGTAAACTGATAATCGGTAAAATAAACTAAGCATATTTTAGAACATTTATTTCAATAATTTCCATACACATACATTCAAGCGTCGACGAATGAAAATAAATTTTAATTTTTTAAAATGCACTTTAAAAAAAGTTGTCATGTAAAAAGAAGTACGGAGAAGCTACAACAGCGTCTTGTCCAACGTCCTTGACGCCTTCGTTCAGATCCTCCCCAGTAGAGAGAGAAAACGTAGGTTCTTCACCAGCAGGGGAGACGAAACCGGTTGTCCATGCTTCAGCCCTGAAGCTAGTGTTCAGTTATAACTCTCATTGCACATACTGTCTACAATCCATAATGAGGAAGAAACACTGCAGCAGACGTGATGATCGTCCTGCACCAGAGGTACAGGTAGGTTCGGCGGGTATGCTGTGACCTGGTGCGTCCATGAGGTCACCCGTCTAGCACCGGAGGTTGAGGGAGGCACTCCTGTGGGTTGTGACAGAGATCCTTTAAGAGGTGCCACAAGCATATTCTGAGTTACGGTGTATCGATATCTCACCAAGGATCTGTAAAAAAAAAAAAATAAGTTTAACCAGGAATTAAAAAAAATATAATTAACAAGTTATTTAAATAAAAAACCCTGTCAACTATTGCTCTAATGTACAGGGTTAATTCAGGAAGGCGGCAACAAAAATTGTGATATGAGAACGAATGCCACTTACCTAACGATGGGAGTTCATCTTGGACTTGTGAGAAAGGAGGTGTGCGTCAAGCCATGACTTGTACTCGAAGACCTTGGAGCACCGAGGACACTGATGGCCACGCTTTGGACAGCCAAGATTCGGTGTGTATTCCGCGAGGTGTTGCTCCAACTTAGCTTTGCGCTTGTAAATCTCGGAGCAATAAGGGCATTGATAAATGCTCATTTTCCTTCGCTTTTTGGGAGGCAGGACAACTGACTCCTGATCCTGGAGTTTAGACTTCTTGATGTTTGAACTGTGAGTTTGTGTGTGTCCCTTAGACCACTGTTTGTTTGTAAAATTCTTGGAACAAAGAGGAAACTGTCGTTCTCCAGCACAAACTTCCTCCTTTCTTGGTGTGACAGCTGTGTGTCCAGTAGGTAAATTCTTAGGCGTTACTGTAACATCTTTCTGGATCTCTCCAACTTGTTTGTACTTGTGGGTGAGAAAGTGTCTCTCGAGCCTACTTTTATATTTGAAAGACTTGTTGCAATGAGGACACTGGTGAACCTTCGAGGTTCTACGTTCCTGAACAGGTACCTTGTCATCCGTAACGCTTGTCCGAGGATGGCAGCTGAGTAAGTGATTCTCAAAATTGTGCTCGTAAGAATAAATGTTGTAGCAATTAGGACACTGATGCAGCCGATGTCCCCGGCGCCCCGTGGTTTTCAAGTTTTTTCCTGTTCGTGTGGAACATATATTGCTAGAAGTTTTGTTAGATGGCGATTGGTCATGGATTTCTTTTTCCGGTTGTCGAAGTTCAGCTTGCTGGTCCTGTGTTTGGACTTCATTCTGTAAAACATGTTCCAATTCTTCATCGTTGACGTGATTCTCGTCACTAGCTGAGGATTCGTTGAGTAAATAATCACAAAACACATCCATTAAGCGACAGTTTAAATCGATTTCCATTATATCCATGTCTGGAACACTGTGACTAGTAGATGAGACTGACAAACTAAGCACTGATGATGAGAAGCGAGTCACCAGAGGTTGGCTTATATAGGTGGTGAGATCAGGTCATTCAGTCAGGTGCAATGTGAGGTACTCAAGTGTGATGAGGTGTCGAACATTAGAATGGAGGAACACTGCACCGGGGCTACTGGAGTATAAAAGGCATGCTCTTGCAGTTGACAATGGCGCCGTCCCTGCTCGTCGACTGTCTAAAGAGTCCTCCATATTGAAGTGATAATAAATACGTTGTCCTTATCGTTGACTTTGAATCACCGTGAATGACTGTTCCGCTGGAATTCCTGGATCACATGCTGGTTAGATAAATACATGAGTGGGTGGGTGTGAGTTGGACCGGACTAGCTTCTGCTACTAGGTCTTATGCAGTGCTCCTTGCTTTAGTAGAAGTGACCTGACTACCTGGAGTTTACCTGGAGAGGGTTAACTCCAGGTAGTCCATGTAACTCCGGGGAGTTACTTGGACTTGCCTCGCATGGGTCAGTAGGCCTGCTGCAGTGTTCCATCTTTCTTATGTTCTAATGTTCTTAACTAACGACTCATTGTTTTTGCTAGTGCAGATTGCAGGTTAATGGAACATCTAGTAAACAGAGGTTTGGTGTTGTATTTAGAGACAAATGTTGTCTTTCTACAAACCAATTTGGCGTTCGTGAATTATCGATCTACTACTGAACATTTGCTCTGTTTAGATACTATTGTCATAATGCCTGTGTTATTAAACAGTTATCTCATTTTTTTAAAGTGAAAAAGTGTATTACACTTCCTTCCATTATAACATTATAACCCCAGGTCTCTCGTTAGGCCTTCCAGGTAATTTGCCTATTTTTCTCGTTAATTTTCTTGTCTTAGAATTCTCTGTCCGGATTAATTAAAAAGTTTCATCTCAGTATGTCCAGTATTGAAAACTTAGAACCACTCATTTTACACTCGGTATCAGTGACATAGTAAGCAGCCTCTCCCCATAATGCTACCGAAACCGTTTCTCACTGGACAACGACTGATAAGTTTAATATTTCTGTTACTAAAACACATTATATTACTTTTACTAGACTCATTATTGTTTCTAATGCCTCGATATACCTGTATGGACGCTGTATTTTTGAAAGAGATACGGTCCAGATTCTTGGCCTTCTATTTTGATGTATGTCATGGAAACTTCACATTATCTCCCTGAAAAAAAATTGTCATAGTCAGCAGAATCTTAGAACATTTGCCAAGCTTTCTTAGGGAGCTGATGCAAGAACTCTTGTCTTCATTTTTCCCTAATCTTATCGAGACTGGGATGTGACGACCAATAATATTCAGCTGGCTCCTTGTAAATTTGTTGCAATTTATCAGGGATTGGTTTGGTTTATGTGCTTTTCATTCCTCTATTTCGAGAACCTATATGCAAAACGAATGTTCCGTCTTTGCATCATCGGCGTGATGCCCATTGTCTACAATATTTTGTCCACCCTGACGAACTTTACGATCCTTCTATACATTCCCTCTTTATGTCCATCCTGCATTTAACTTTTCTCTGTTTTCATGGGAAGTTCCGACAATATGTGTTTGTTTTTCCTCACTTCTGGCGCGAAAGTTTAATTGCCTATGTACCGTCTGGCTCCCTTTTTCTTAACCACTTCCGATCTCATTAATTCAGTTCTGAATTATATTTGCGCATAGAAAGCAATATGAAGTTCAGTGAAGATAAATTTCTATTACTCCGCTATGGAAAGCTTGAGAAAATAAAAACTATTGGAGTATAGAACATTTTCCAGTAACACAATAGGCAGGGCAAAAAACTATTGTGAAAGACCTGGGAGTTATAATGTGAGAAGATCTCACTCTCAAATATTACAACAATGTATCTACCACATGTAGTAGGAAAATGAAAGGGAAAGATAATGAGAACCATCATAACTCGTGATGCCCAGCTAATGTTGATTCTTTTCAAATCGCTTGTTCTCTCTAGGCCGAAATATTGCTGTACACTAAATGCTCCTTTGAAGGCAGGCGAAATTGCAGACGTGGAGAATATTCAGAGATCTTGCACTGCACGTATAAGTACAGTAGAGCACCTATATTACTGGGAACGGTTGAAGTACTTTGATTTGTACTTGTGAGGGAAAGGTTCTTTAGATAATAGTGGAAATATGAATGAGTGGTTGTGGTAGTTTGATTGGCAGAATGCTTGTTCTGAAAGGAGTTTGCATTGTTACCACTACTCTACTACCCCGTTCCACCCTGTGGGAGTTAACGTGGAACACTCTGACCTGATTGCGGTCATTTGATTCTCGGCTCCCATCATGTCTGTAAGTATCCAATCCATTGCTGTTTAGTAATTTATTTTGTTGGGTCGTGGTTAATTCAGTTTAATCAAGAGCTTCACTCTTGTTTCTGATATCTTCTGTTATTGAATTCAGCTGTACCTGATTTGACTAACATAGTTAACGTAAACCTCTTTGTCCTCACCATTTCTTTAAAGGCAATCATATGAGTGACTTCTTGTAAAGATTGTCATTTTTTGTTTCTTTTTTTATGCTTTGATTGATGGCTTGGGTCATCCAATACAGGCAAGACAAGGCGGGCAGCAGGATCGAAGCATCTATAACCAAACTCATCATTTGTGTGGCTCTCTCCATATTTAAAAGAACTCTACAGTTCCTCTTCCACTCGTGTTAGATACGCTGTAATCTTCATACCGTTCTAGAGAAATTATCCATTTGTTAAAAGACCCACTTTTCATTTGGTTGAATAGCAATTCTATCCATTAAGAGAAAACTTCCAACAAACCAAGTTCCTCAGATCTACAGAACCTGTACACTTGTTGGGGTGACATTCTATTAAGAGGTCACAAGTCACGTCCAACATTGACCACCGTACATCCATACTGGCTCAGCATTCCAACCCCCAAGCGAGTCAAGAGCTACGTGCCTTGAACAGCGGCGTTGCGGAAGTCCATCCATCTGTTATATTATTAATTTTCTTATGTTTACATATTAGCTTTGATTCACAATAATTATTTACATATTTAATTTTTCGTTATCTGCTTCAGGTAGGATTATATTCGTTTAATTATTTTATATATTGTTTTGCATGCTACTAATAAATTTATCTGTTACCATTGATTTTTCTATTTTTTATTTCCATAAGAAGGAATCAGTCCTATCAAATATTATTTGAGGGTCTGATAGAGCAGTTGCTCCTTCACAGTTCTCTGTGGAACGCAGGCGAGAAAGACACAGGATAATATACACTTGGAAAATCCTAGAGGAACTGGTCCCAAATGTGCACAGGAAAATCACTCCCTACGAAAGCAAACTGTTTGGCAGGAGATGCAACATCACCCCAATGAAAAACATGGCAGCGAGGAGTACGCTAAGAGACAACAAAATAAATGTCAGGGGCCCAAGATTGTTCAACGGCCTCCCAGCATACATAAACTGTATTAAAGAAGGCGCTAGACAGGCACCTAAAGTCGGTTTCTGACCAGCCAGGCTGTGGCTCAAACGTCGGTTTACGTGCAGCCAGTAGTAACAACCTGGTTGATCAGGCCCTGATCAACTCTGAGGCCTGGTCACGGACTGGGCCGCGGGGGCATTGACCCCCGAACACCCCCTCCAGGGGCGTGACAGATTCTTGTCACTCCCACCCGCATCATAATGGGACGGGTGTAATGGCGAATGAGATATGTCGGCTTAATAAAAATTCTACTCTTCTTTTATTTATAGGAATTTGATTGTGAGATCACGAAAGCGCTTGGAAATTCGCTTTTATTTTGTAAAAGTGTGATATCACCTGTTTACTGTGATCTTTTTGCATATATGTATTCATATACACATAAACACTCATTCTTACATCACATATATACGTTCATTAGTTTTATTGAGGCTGCTTGTATGATTATTTCTTAATTAAAAGTTGAGTGTCACATTTTGGTATGTAATTTAATATGTTTATTTACTTGTTTAAATTACCTAGGCCCTAGGATAAGCCAACAAATTAAAATTGCATACGTTCAAGGATTGGATGAGGTTCGTGGTACTGTCTTGGCCCGGGTCTTGGCCAGTTGGTGACCTTTCATGTAGGTTCAAGGTTAGGTAAGGTTCCTCAAGAAACAGGACAAACGTTTCCAGACTCCGGTCTTAGTCAGATGATGACCCGCTGATGGAGTATGTGGTCATCTGATAGAGTTCTTCCACTGGCTTACCGGTCCACCCCTTAAAATATTATGGTAATAGTTATAACCATTTGTTTGTGAAGGTTCATGGTATATTTCCCCAAACATGATAGTTTATAACATAGTTTAATTCGGAAGAATTATTTTAAGCAACGTTTAGCTAATTTGCTGGGAACGATTATTTCAATTGTTGCAAATGAAGTTTCAACCATATAATATATTTAAAGAAATATATTTTGAAAACAAATAATCAGATGTCTTTATATTAGTTCCTCTTAAAAGAAAAATTATATATTTTTTTCACTCTGTTTTCTGTTTTTTAGTTAGGTTTACATAAAACAATAAATTTTGCTAATATTTCGTATCTATATAAGATACCCAGAATTGAATAGAATATATAAGTGCGGTCACAGCAGCTGTGACTCTCCTCATTCAGTCTCCCTGCGATCCCCGTTGGGGAGGTGAATCTATACCTACGTCTTCATACTGTGAATGATTCCTCGAAACTTGCTTGTAGCCGCCGTTACGGGTGGGCTGCAGGTGAAGTTCAACACCATATTGACACTAAAGGAGGCCTTCATTGTCGTGTGTAACGATGATAAGGAAGCTGAGAAGTTACTCACTACAACAGCCACTACCACTCTCTCTGCTCGAGGATTCACTGTCATGTCATCTCCAGCTCTCAGAGCAAGGAGGACAGTCTTCCTAAATAAACTTGATTAGCTTCTCACATCTCAACCAGTCGATGAACTCAAGACATCCATTGAGGATCAAAACTCATGGGCAAAAGTGTAGAGCATCATGAAAATACCTGCAGCTTCGTCCATGCTCAAACTCACGTTCACTGATGTGAACATGGCTGCCACTGCTTTGGCTGACGGTCTTGCTGTTTATTACTATTTCATCAGCCCCAATTACATCGAAGTTGAGAGATACCACTACATTCAACATTGTTACTCGTATGTACACAACACCAGAGACTGTTCTGTGAAAGAAAAGAAGTTCTGCACAACCTGTGGATGTGAAGGCGATGATTTTAGGTCTTGCACCGCCTCTGCTCCACCGACACCAACTTGCCTAAATTGCAAAAGCAACGATCATCACACTCTAGCTGCAAAATGTCACAGCATACATTAGAGTGATTAACAATAGATCCCTTTCTGTCTTAAAGAGGGAGCTGGACAGACACGTAAAGTCTGTACCTGACAAGCCGGGTTGTGGTTCATACGTCAGTCTGCGGGCGGCCAGCAGAAACAGACTGGTTGATGAGGCCCTGATCCACCTCGGGGTATTCTCCATATATTGACTGGAAGGTAGTAAATTCTTAATGGCAGATTACGTATCTGTCTGCTTATGCCAAAGTAAACTGATAATCGGTAAAATAAACGAAGCATATTTTAGAACATTTATTTCAATAATTTTCATACACATACATTCAAGCATCGACGAATGAAAATGAATTTTAAATGTTTAAAATGCACTTTAGAAAAGTTGTCAAATATAAAAATAAGTGTACATGGATATTACAGATTACATTGAAGCTACAACAGCCTTGATGCATTCGTTTACATCCTCCCCAGCAGTGATAAAAAACGTAGGTTCTTCTCAAGCAGAGGAGATGAAACCGGTCGTCCATGCTTCAGCCCTGAAGCTAGTGTTCAGTTTTTAACTCTGCACAAATTGTCTACAATCCATAGTAACATGATGGAGAAACACTGCAGCAGACGTGATGATCGTCCTGCACCAGAGGTACAGGTAGGTTCAGCGGGTATGCTGTGACCTGGTTCGTCCATGAGGTCACCCGTGTAGCACCGGAAGTTGAAGGAAGCATTCCTGTGGGTGGTAACAGAGATCCTTTAAGAGGTGCCACTATCATATTCTGAATTACGGTGTATCGGTACCTCACCAAGGATGTTCTGTAAAAAAAATAATAATAAGTTTAACCAGTAATAAAAAATAATGAATAACATAAGTTATTTAATGAAATAAAAAGCCTGTCAACAATTGCTAATATACAGGATTAATTCAGGAAGGTGGAAACAAAAATTGTGTTAAGGGAACGAATGCCACTTACCTAACGATGGGAGTTCATCTCGGACTTGTGAGAAAGAAGGTGCACGTCAAGCCATGACTTGTACTCGAAGACCTTGGAGCAACGAGGACACTGATGGCCACGCTTTGGACAGCCAAGATTCGGTGTGTATTCCGCGAGGTGTTGCTCAAACTTAGCTTTGCGCTTGTAAGTCTCGGAGCAATAAGGGCATTGATAAATGCTCATTTTCCTTCGCTTTTTGGGAGGCAGGACAACTGACTCCTGATCCTGGAGTTTAGACTTCTTGCTGTTTGAACGGTGAGTTAGTGTGTGTCCCTCAGACCACTGTTTGTTTGTAAAATTCTTGGAACAAAGAAGAAACTGCCGTTCTCCAGCACAAACTTCCTCCTTTTTGGTGTGACAGCTGTGTGTCCAGAAGGTAAATTCTTAGGCGTTACTGTAACATCTTTCTGGATCTCGCCAACTTGTTTGTACTTGTGGGTGAGAAAGTGTCTCTCGAGCCTACTTTTATATTTGAAAGACTTGTTGCAATGAGGACACTGGTGAACCTTCGTGGTTCTACGTTCCTGAGCAGGTACCTTGTCATCCGTAACGCTTGCCCGAGGATGGCAGCTGAGTAGGTGATTCGTAAAATTGTGTACGTAAGAATAAATATTGTAGCAATTAGGACACTGATGCAGCTGATGTCCCCGGCGCCCCGTGGTTTTCAAGTTTTTCCCTGTTCGTGTGGAACATAAATTGCTAGAAGTTTTGTTAGTTGGGGATTGGTCATGGATTTCTTTTTCCGATTGTCGGAGTTCAGCTTGCTGATCCTGTGTTTGGACTTCATTCTGTAAAACATGTTCCAATTCTTCATCGTCGACGTGATTCTCGTCACTGGCTGAGGATTCGTTGAGTAAATAATCACAAAACACATCCATTAAGCGACAGTTTAAATCGATTTCCA
>WNWK01056338.1:0-11033 GCA_009830355.1 Cherax destructor
AAAACTTACCTTTAGATCATAAAGTTTTCCAAAAAATTCAAATTATAATGAAATTTAATTTTTAAATGTTTTTAGAAATAATATGATAAGTTCAAAAAAAATATTAATTGTTTTTTCAATTTAATTGTAATTTATTTAATTGAATAATTTTAGTAAAATAGTTTGAAAACATAAAGTAAAACTAATAGCTAAAATAATCAAAAAATCATTAAATTTGCTTACTTTTCCATAAATTCAATTCAGTAGAAATTATTTAAGTTGAAAATCTAAGTATTTTAGCTAAAAATAGTTTTCAAAAAGCACTCAAACCGTTAAATCGTCGAAAATGCAATAAAATACTATTTTAGCACATTTTTCTGATTTTAATGTTTCATGTATTTTTCAAAATAATATGAAATATTCTAAATTAATATTGATTTTATAGATTTTTAATAGGATTTTTAAAATATGAGAATAAGCTTCCTAAAAGAAAATCATTAAATTTTGCTTACTTTTCCATAAATTTCAATTGCAGTAGAAATTCTATTTAAAAGTGTGAAAATCTACGTATTTTAGCTAAAAATGAGTTTTTCAGAAAATACTCAAACCGCTCTAAAACGTGAAATATGCAATAAAATGATTTTAGCATTTTTTTAGCTTTTTAATGTTTCATGTATTTTTCGAAAATAATTGAAATATTCTATAAAAAATTGATTTTAAGATTTTAATGGGATTTTTTAAAAATAGTTAAATAATAATGAAATATTAAAAAGCTATAAAACTTATTTTATTGCATTTTTGACGATTTAGGCATTAAAGATTTTCTGAAAATCAATTTTTTAGATAAATACACCTATAATAAGCTTCTAAAAGAAAATCATTAAATTTTGCTTACTTTTCCCATAAATTTCAATTCAGTAGAAATTCTATTTAAAATTGAAAATCTAAGTATTTAGCTAAAAATATTTGCAGAAAACACTCAAACCGCTCTAAATCGTCGAAAAATGCAATAAAAACTATTTTGCTTTTCATGTATTTCGAAATAATATGAAATATTCTATAAAATATTGATTTTAGATTTTTAGGATTTTTAAAATGTATAAATATTATTTTGCATTTTGGATTCCATTTCAAGATTTTTGAAAACAATTTTTAAATAAAATACCTACTTTTCATAAATTTCAATTCAGTAGAAATTCTATTTAAATGTGAAAATCTAGTATTTTAGCTAAAATGAGTTTTGTCAGAAAATCTCAAACCGCTCTAAACGTCGAAATATCAATAAAAAACATTTTAGCACATTTTCTTAGCTTTTAATGTTTCATGTATTTTCGAAAATAATATGAAATATTCTATTAAAATATTGATTTTAAAGATTTTAATAGATTTTTAAAAAAGTTAAATAATAATGAAATATTAAAAATCATAAAACTTATTTTATTGCATTTTTGACATTAGCATTTTAAAATTTTCTGAAAATCAATTTTTTAGATAAATCACTATAAGTAACTTCCTAAAGAAAATCATTAAATTTTGCTTACTTTTTCCATAATTTCAATTCAGTAAATTTTATTTAAAGTGTGAAAATCTAGTATTTTAAAATAATATGAATATTTTTCATTTGATTTATAGATTTTTAATAGGTTTTTAAAAATATAGAATAAACTTCCTAAAGAAATCATTAAATTTTGCTTACTTTTCCCATAAATTTCAATTGCAGTGAAATTCTATTTAAAGTGTGAAAATCTATATTTTAGCTAAAAAATGAGTTTTATCAGAAAGACTCAAACCGCTCTAAAACGTCGAAATATGCAATAAAATATGATTTAGCACATTTTTTAGCTTTAAGTTTCATGTATTTTTCGAAAATAATATGAAATATTCTATAAAAATATTGATTTTTAAAGATTTTAATGGGATTTTTAAAAATGTTAAATAATAATGAATAAAAAAATGCATAAAATTATTTTATTGCATTTTTGACGATTTAAACATTTCAAAGATTTTCTGAAAATAATTTTTAGATAAAATACACCTATAGTAAATTCTAAAAAATTAATTTTCTTACTTTTCCCATAATTTAATTCAGTAAATTCTATTTAAAGTGTGAAAATCTAAGTATTTTAGCTAAAATGATTTCAAGCTCAAACGCTCTAAATTGAAAAAGCAATAAAATCATTTTACATTTTCATGTATTTCGAAAATAATAGAAATATTCTATAAAAATATTGATTTTAGATTTTAATGGGATTTTAAAAATGCTATAAATATTTATTTTATTGCATTTTGACGATTCAAGGCATTTCAACGATTTTCTGAAAAACAATTTTTATAGATAAAATACACCTATGAGTAGCTTCCTAAAAAATAATTAAATTTTGCTTACTTTTCCTAAATTTCAATTCAGTAGAAATTTTATTTAAAGTTGAAAACTAATATTTTCGAAAATAATATGAAATATTCTAAATTAATATTGATTTTTATAGATTTTTAATAGGATTTTTTAAAAATATGAGAATAAGCTTCCTAAAAGAAAATCATTAAATTTTGCTTACTTTTCCCATAAATTTCAATTGCAGTAGAAATTCTATTTAAAAGTGTGAAAATCTACGTATTTTAGCTAAAAAATGAGTTTTGTCAGAAAAGTACTCAAACCGCTCTAAAACGTCGAAATATGCAATAAAATACGATTTTAGCACATTTTATTAGCTTTTAATGTTTCATGTATTTTTCGAAAATAATATGAAATATTCTATAAAAATATTGATTTTTAAAGATTTTAATGGGATTTTTTAAAAATAGTTAAATAATAATGAAATATTAAAAAATGCTATAAAACTTATTTTATTGCATTTTTTGACGATTTAGGGCATTTTCAAAGATTTTCTGAAAATCAATTTTTTTTAGATAAAATACACCTATAAGTAAGCTTCCTAAAAGAAAATCATTAAATTTTGCTTACTTTTCCCATAAATTTCAATTCCAGTAGAAATTCTATTTAAAAGTGTGAAAATCTAAGTATTTTAGCTAAAAAATGAGTTTTGCCAGAAAAGCACTCAAACCGCTCTAAATCGTCGAAAAATGCAATAAAATACTATTTTAGCACATTTTTCATGTATTTTTCGAAAATAATATGAAATATTCTATAAAAATATTGATTTTTATAGATTTTTAATGGGATTTTTTAAAAAATGCTATAAATATTTATTTTATTGCATTTTTTGACGATTCAAGGCATTTTCAACGATTTTCTGAAAATCAATTTTTTAGATAAAATACACCTATGAGTAAGCTTCCTAAAAGAAAATAATTAAATTTTGCTTACTTTTCCCATAAATTTCAATTCCAGTAGAAATTTTATTTAAAAGTGTGAAAATCTAAGTATTTTTCGAAAATAATATGAAATATTCTAAATTCATATTGATTTTTATAGATTTTTAATAGGATTTTTTAAAAATATGAGAATAAGCTTCCTAAAAGAAAATCATTAAATAAAAATATTGATTTTTAAAGATTTTAATTAGATTTTTTAAAAATAGTTAAATAATAATGAAATATTAAAAAATGCTATAAAACTTGATTTTATTGCATTTTTTGACGATTTAGGGCATTTTCAAAGATTTTCTGAAAATCAATTTTTTAGATAAAATACACCTTATAGATGTATTTTATTGCATATTTCGACGTTTTAGAGCGGTTTGAGTGCTTTTCTGACAAAACTCATTTTTTAGCTAAAATACGTAGATTTTCACACTTTTAAATAGAATTTCTACTGCAATTGAAATTTATGGGAAAAGTAAGCAAAATTTAATTATTTTCTTTTAGGAAGCTTACTCATAGGTGTATTTTATCTATAAAAAATTGTTTTTCAGAAAATCCTTGAAAATGCCTTGAATCGTCAAAAAATGCAATAAAATAAATATTTATAGCATTTTTTAAAAAATCCATTAAAAATCTATAAAAATCAATATTTTTATAGAATATTTCATATTATTTTCGAAAAATACATGAAACATTAAAAAGCTCAGAAAAATGTGCTAAAATAGTATTTTATTGCATTTTTCGACGATTTAGAGCGGTTTGAGTGCTTTTCTGGCAAAACTCATTTTTACCTAAAATACTTAGATTTTCACACTTTTAAATAGAATTTCTCTGCAATTGTTTATGGGAAAAGTAAGCAAATTTAATGATTTTCTTTTAGGAAAACTTATTTATAGGTGTATTTTATCTAAAAAAATTGATTATCAGAAAATCTTTGAAAATGCCCTAAATCGTCAAAAAATGCAATAAAATCAAGTTTTATAGCATTTTTAATATTTCATTATTATTTAACTATTTTTAAAAAATCCCATTAAAATCTTTAAAAATCAATATTTTTATAGAATATTTCATATTATTTTCGAAAAATACATGAAACATTAAAAAGCTAAGAAAAATGTGCTAAAATCGTATTATATTGCATATTTCGACGTTTTAGAGCGGTTTGAGTGCTTTTCTGACAAAACTCATTTTTTAGCTAAAATACGTAGATTTTCACACTTTTAAATAGAATTTATACTGCAATTGAAATTTATGGGAAAAGTAAGCAAAATTTAATGATTTTCTTTTAGGCATATTTCGACGTTTTAGAGCGGTTTGAGTGCTTTTCTGACAAAACTCATTTTTTAGCTAAAATACGTAGATTTTCACACTTTTAAATAGAATTTCTACCAATTGAAATTTATGGGAAAAGTAAGCAAATTTAATGATTTTCTTTTAGAAACTATTCTCATATTTTTAAAAAATCCTATTAAAAATCTATAAATTTAGAATATTAATTTAGAATATTTCATATTATTTTCGAAAAATACATGAAACATTAAAAAGCTAAGAAAAATGTGCTAAAATCGTATTTTATTGCCTATTTCGACGTTTTAGAGCGGTTTGGGTGCTTTTCTGACAAAACTCATTTTTAGCTAAAATACTTAGATTTTCACACTTTTAAATAGAATTTCTACTGGAATTGAAATTTATGGGAAAAATAAGCAAAATTTAAAGATTTTCTTTTAGGAAGCTTACTTATAGGTGTTTTTTATCTAAAAAAATTGATTTTCATAAAATCTTTGAAAATGCCCTAAATCGTCAAAAAATGCAATAAAATCAAGTTTTATAGCATTTTTGAATATTTCATTATTATTTAACTATTTTTAAAAAATCCCATTAAAAATCTTTAAAAATCAATATTTTTATATAATATTTCATATTATTTTCGAAAAATACATGAAACATTAAAAAGCTCACAAAATGTGCTAAAATGGTATTTTATTGCATATTTCGACGATTTAGAGCGGTTTGAGTACTTTTCTGGCAAAACTCATTTTTTAGCTAAAATACTTAGATTTTCACACTTTTAAATAGAATTTCTACTGCAATTGAAATTTATGGGAAAAGTCAGCAAAATTTAATGATTTTCTTTTAGGAAGCATATTCTCATATTTTTAAAAAATCCTATTAAAAATCTAAAAAAATCAATATTAATTTAGAATATTTCATATTATTTTTGAAAAATACATGAAACATTAAAAATCTCAGAAAAATGTGCTAAAATAGTATTTTATTGCATTTTTCGACGATTTAAAACGGTTTGAGTGCTTTTCTGACAAAACTCATTTTTTAGCTAAAATACTTAGATTTTCACACTTTTAAATATAATTTCTACTGCAATTGAAATTTATGGGAAAAGTAAGCAAAATTTTATGATTTTCTTTTAGGAAGAATTCAGAAAATCCTTGAAAATGCCTCGAATCGTCAAAAAATGCAATAAAATAACGTTTTATAGCATTTTTGAATATTTCATTATTTAATATTTTTAAAAATCCCATTAAAAATCTATAAAAATCAATATTATTATAGAATATTTCATATTATTTTTTAAAAAAATACATGAAACATTAAAAATATCATAAAAATGTGCTAAAATGGTATTTTATTGCATATTTCGACGATTTAGAGCGGTTTGAGTGCTTTTCTGGTAAAACTCATTTTTAGCTAAAATACGTAGATTTTCACACTTTTAAATAGAATTTCTACTGCAATTGAAATTTATGGGAAAAGTAAGCAAAATTTTATGATTTTCTTTGGAAGCTTACTCATAGGTATATTTTATCTATAAAAAATTTTAAAAAATCCTTGATAATGCCTTGAATCGTCAAAAAGCAAAAAATAACTTTTATAGCATTTTGGGAATTTTAAATTATTTACATATTTTAAAACTTATTAAAAACTAAAAATCAATTTAATAGAATATTTGATATTATTTTCGAAAAATACATAAACATTAAAAGCTAAGAAAAATATGCTAAAAAGTATTTTTTCATTTTCAACTATTTAGAGCGTTTGAGTGCTTTTCTGGCAAAACAATTTGCTAAAATACTTAGATTTCACACTTTAAATAGAATTTCTACAATTGAAATTTATGGAAAAGTAACAAAATTTAATGTTTTCTTTTGGAACTTATTATAGGTGTATTTATCTAAAAAAAATGATTTTCAGAAAATCTTTGAAAATCCTTAAATCGTCAAAAATGCAATAAAATCAAGTTTATAGCATTTTTAATATTCTATTATAACTTTAAAAAACCATTAAAAATCTTTAAACAATATTTTTATAGAATATTTCTATATTTTCAAAAATACATGAAACATTAAACTCAGAAAAATGTGCTAAAATAGTATTGTATTGCATTTTTCGACGATTTAACGGTTTTGGCTTTCTGGCAAAACTCATTTTTAGCTAAAATACTTAGATTTTCACACTTTTAAATAAATTTCTACTGCAATTATATGGGAAAAGTAAGCAAAATTTATGATTTTCTTTTAGGAAGCTTACTTATAGGTTATTTATCTAAAAAAATATTTTCAGAAAATCTTGAAAATCCTCAATCGTCAAAAAATGCAATAAAATAAGTTTTATAGCATTTTTAATATTTATTATTATTTAATATTTTTAAAAATCCCATTAAAAATCTTAAAAATCAATATTTTATAAATATTTCATATTATTTCAAAAATACATGAAACATTAAAATCACAAAAAATGTGCTAAAATGGTATTTTATTGCATATTTCGACGATTTAGAGCGGTTTGAGTGCTTTTCTGGTAAAACTCATTTTTAGCTAAAATACTAGATTTTCACACTTTTAAATAAATTTCTACTGCAATTGAAATTTATGGGAAAAGTCAGCAAATTTTAATATTTTCTTTTTAAGAAAATCGATAATCTTCTCAAAATAATTTTAAAAAATTTTACTATTAAAAATCTTTAAAAAAAAATCAATATTAATTTAGAATATTTCATATTATTTTGAAAAATACATGAAACATTAAAAACTAAAAAAATTGCTAAAATAGTATTTTATTGCATTTTCACGATTTAGAGCGGTTTGAGTGCTTTTCTGCAAAACTAAATTTTAGCTAAAATACGTAGATTTTCACTTTTAAATAAATTTCTACTGAATTGAAATTTATGGGAAAAGTAAGCAAAATTTATGATTTTCTTTTAGGAAGCTTATATAGGTTATTTTATCTAAAAAAAGTTTTCAGAAAATCCTTGAAAATGCCTTAATCGTCAAAAAATGCAATAAAATAAGTTTTATAGCATTTTAATATTTATAATTATTTAATATTTTTAAAATCCATTAAAAATCTTAAAAATCAATATTTTATAGAATATTTCATATTATTTTGAAAATACATGAAACATTAAAACTAGAAAAATGTGCTAAAATAGTATTTATTGCATTTTTCGACGATTTAGAGCGGTTTGGGCTTTTCTGGCAAAACTCATTTTTAGCTAAAATATAGATTTTCACACTTTTAAATAGAATTTCTACTGCAATTAAAATTTATGGGAAAAGTAAGCAAAATTTAATGATTTTCTTTTAGGAAGCTTACTTATAGGTTATTTTATCTAAAAAAAATATTTTCAGAAAATCTTGAAAATACCTTAAATCGTCAAAAAATGCAATAAAATCAATTTTATAGCATTTTTAATATTTCATTATTATTTAACTATTTTAAAAATCCCATTAAAAATCTTTAAAATCAATATTTTTATAGAATATTTCATATTATTTTCGAAAATACATGAAACATTAAAAAGCTCAGAAAAATTGCTAAAATGTATTTTTTGCATATTTCACGTTTTAGAGCGTTTGAGTGCTTTTCTGGCAAAACTTTTTTTTAGCTAAAATACTTAGATTTTCACACTTTTAAATAGAATTTCTACTGCAATTGAAATTTATGGGAAAAGTAAGCAAAATTTAATGATTTTCTTTTAGGAAGCTTACTCATAGGTATTTTATCTAAAAAAATTTTTTCAGAAAATCCTTGAAAATGCCCTTTTAATCGTCAAAAAAAGCAATAATAAGTTTTATAGCATTTTTGAATATTTATCATTATTTAATATTTTTAAAATCCCATTTAAAATCTATAAAAATCAATATTATTATAGAATATTTCATATTTTTTTAAAAATACATGAAACATTAAAAATATCATAAAAAAGTGCTAAAATGGTATTTTATTGCATATTTCGACGATTTAGAGCGGTTTGAGTGCTTTTCTGGTAAAACTCATTTTTAGCTAAAATACGTAGATTTTCACACTTTTAAATAGAATTTCTACTGCAATTGAAATTTATGGGAAAAGTAAGCAAAATTTTATGATTTTCTTTTAGGAAGCTTACTCATAGGTATATTTTATCTATAAAAAAAGTTTTTAAGAAAATCCTTGATAATGCCTTGAATCGTCAAAAAATGCAATAAAATAACGTTTTATAGCATTTTTGGGAATTTATAAATTATTTACATATTTTTAAAAAATCCCATTAAAAATCTATAAAAATCAATATTAATTTAGAATATTTGATATTATTTTCGAAAAATACATGAAACATTAAAAAGCTAAGAAAAATATGCTAAAATAGTATTTTATTGCATTTTTCAACTATTTAGAGCGGTTTGAGTGCTTTTCTGGCAAAACTAATTTTTTAGCTAAAATACTTAGATTTTCACACTTTTAAATAGAATTTTGCAATTGAAATTTATGGGGAAAAATAAGCAAAATTTAATGATTTTCTTTTTGGAACTTACTTATAGGTGTATTTTATCTAAAAAATTGATTTTTAGAAAATCTTTGAAAATGCCTTAAATCGTCAAAAAAAGCAATAAAATCAAATTTTATAGCTTTTTAATATTTCATTATTATTTAACTATTTTTAAAAATCCATTAAAAATCTTTAAAAATCAAATTTTTATAGAATATTTCATATTTTTTTCGAAAAATACATGAAACATTAAAAGCTCAGAAAAATGTTAAAATCGTATTTTTTGCATATTTCGACGTTTTAGACGGTTTGGGGCTTTTTTTGACAAAACTCATTTTTTGCTAAAATATAATTTTCCCTTTTTAAAAAGAATTTCTTGTTTTTTATGGGAAAATAAGCAAAATTTATATTTTCTTTTTGGAAGCTTACTCATAGGTATTTTATCTAAAAAAAAAAATTTAAAAAAATCCTTTAAATCCTTGAATTCAAAAAAGCAATAAAAAATTTTTTAATTTTAAAATTTAAAAACAATTTTTAAAAAAACCCCTTAAAAAATTTTAAAAATCAATATTTTTAGAATATTTCATATTATTTTCGAAAAATACATGAAACATTAAAAACTCAGAAAAATTGCTAAAATATATTTTTTCATTTTTTAAGATTTAAAATTTGGTGCTTTTCTGGGAAAACTCATTTTTAGCTAAAATCTTAGATTTTCACACTTTTAAATAAATTTCTAATTGGAAAATTTTTGGGAAAATGCAAATTTAATGATTTTTTTTTAGGAACTTATAAAGGTTTATTTTATCAAAAATTGATTTTCAGAAAAACTTTGAAAATCCTTTAAAATTTAAAAAAAAAATAAAATAAAAAGTTTTAAAACATTTTATTTTAATATTTTTTAAAAAACCCCTTAAAAATTTTAAAAAATATTTTTATGGAATATTTCAATTTTTTTCAAAAAAATGAAACATTAAAAACTCAGAAAAATTGCTAAAATGTTTTTATTGCATATTTGACGTTTTAAAAGGGGGTTTGGGCTTTTCTAAAACTTTTTTTTAGCTAAAATCTTATATTTTTACAATTTTAAATAAATTTCTCTAATTAAATTTATGGGGAAAATAAACAAAAAATTTAAAGATTTTCTTTTGGAAAACTTATTCTCATATTTTAAAAAAACTATTAAAAATCTAAAAAATCAAATAAAATTTGAATATTTTATATTTTTTGAAAAATACATGAAACAATAAAAAACCAGAAAAATGTGCTAAAATAGTATTTTTTGCATTTTCGACGATTTGACGTTTGAGTGCTTTTCTCAAAAAACATTTTTTGCTAAAATATTAATTTTCACACTTTTAAACAAAATTTTTCTGGAATTGGATTTTTGGAAAATAAAAAAAATTTAAAGATTTTTTTTTAGGAAACTTACTTATAGGGGTATTTTATTAAAAAAATTTATTTTCAGAAAATCTTTGAAAATGCCCTAAATCGTCAAAAAAAGCAATAAAATCAATTTTATAGCATTTTTAATATTTCATTATTATTTTAAATATTTTTAAAAAAAACCCTTAAAATCTTTAAAAATAATATTTTTTTAGAATATTTCATATTTTTTTTGAAAAATACATGAAACATTAAAAACTAAGAAAAAAGTGCTAAAATGTATTTTATTGCATTTTTACGTTTTAGAGGGGTTTTAGTGCTTTTCTGAAAACTCATTTTTTAGCTAAAATACTTTGATTTTCACACTTTTAAATAGAATTTCTACTGGGAAATTTAAATTTATGGGAAAAGTAAGCAAAAATTTTTAAAAAAATTTTTTTTTAGGGGAAATTACTTATAGGGTATTTAATCTAAAAAAAAAAATTTGAAAATCTTTTTTAAAAAAATAAAAGTCAAAAAAAGCAAAAAATCAAGTTTTTTAGCATTTTTGAATATTTATTATTATTTAACTATTTTTAAAAAA
>WNWK01056339.1:0-11033 GCA_009830355.1 Cherax destructor
TCTATGAAAGATGAGGTGAATCATAGAATTGATGAGGGGAAAGGGTGAGGGAGCACTTCGGAGTCTGTGGAGACAAAGAACCTTGTCCATGGAAGTAAAGAGGGGAATGTAGGAGTATAGTTATACCAACGCTCTTATATGGGTGTGAAGCATGGGTGATGAATGTTGCAATGAGGAGAAGGCTGGAGGCAGTGGAGATGTCATGTCTGAGGTCAATGTGTGTGTGAATATAATGCAGAGAATTCGGAGTTTGGAAATTAGGAGGAGGTGGGATTACCAAAACGATTGTCCAGAGAGCTGAGGAGGGGTTGTTGAGGTGGTTTGGACATGTAGAGAGAATGGAACGAGACAGAGTGACTTCGAGAGTGTATAAATCTGTAGTGGAGGGAAGGCGGGGTAGGGGTCGGCCTAGGAAAGGTTGGAGGGAGGGGTAAAGGAAGTTTTGTGTGCGAGGGGCTTGGACTTCCAGCAAGCATGTGTGAGCGTATTTGATAGGAGTGAATGGAGGCATATGGTTTTAATACTTGACGTGCTGTTGGAGTGTGAGCAAAGTAACATTTATGAAGGGATTCAGGAAACCGGCAGGCCGGACTTGAGTTCTGGAGATGGGAAGTACAGTGCCGGCACTCTGAAGGAGGGGTGTTAATGTTGCAGTTTTAAAACTGTAGTGTAAAGCACCCTTCTGGCAAGACAGTGATGGAGTGAATGATGATGAAAGTTTTTCTTTTTCGGGCCACCCTGCCTTGGTGGGAATCGGCCGATGTGTTAATAAAAAAAAATAAAAAAAAAAATCTATGCCTGAGTCACCATTTGTGGTCGTTTCAGACTCCCTTAGTGCTCTACAGGCTATCCGTAAAATTGATACACCTCACCCCCTAGTTCTTCATATCCACCTTTGGTTACGCCGTAGCTTTAGCAAGCATAAAGATATTGTTTTTTGTTGGGTCTCTGGTCATGTTGATGTACAGGGCAATGAACAGGCAGACACTGCTGCACGGTCAGCAGTACATGACCTTCCAGTTTCATATAGAGGTGTTCCTTTCACGGACTATTTTGCGGTCATTGCTACCCACCTTCGCACCCGTTGGCAACAACGCTTGTCTGTCCTGCTGAATAACAAACTTCATTCTATTAAACCGGTTAAAGGTTTCTGGCCTTCTTCTTGTCACCAATGTCGAGGTTGGGAGACTACTCTCTCCCGTCTTCGCATCTGCCACACTTGTCTTACTCACGGGTATCTCATGGAGAGGCTCCCTGCCCCTCTTTGTGAGCATTTTCAGGTTCCAGTGTCTGTTCGACATATCCTGTTGAACTGCCCACTCTATCAACGAGCACACAGAATTTACCTCCAACGACGTCTTCGCTCTGCGGCCCTTTCTTTACCTTCCCTTCTTGCTGATGGACCCTCCTTTAATCCTGACTCTCTCATTGACTTTTTGACAGAAACTGACTTACTACACAAACTCTGAAGATTATACCTCTAGCACCTCCCTCAGTCCCTTCTACCTCGATCTCTTGCTACCCTCCACCCCTGCACTATCCGTCATCTTGCACTCCATACCCTACTAATCGTCCATCTCCCTCTTACAATCCACTCTCCCTGCATCCTACAATAACCTGCAGCGCTGTATGACCCCTGTGGTTTAGCGCTTCTATTTTATTATAATAATAATAATTATGTGTTGAATATTAAAATAAAAAGTAGTTATATCATAGTTTATTTTACAACGCTCTAGCCTGATGACTAAAGCTCTCGCTTCACACGACGAGGGTCTGGGTTCGATTCCCAGCGAGGGTAGAAACATTGGGTGTGTTTCTTTACACTGGTTGTCTATGTTCACCCATCAGTAAAATGGGTACTTGTGTGTTAGTCGACTAGTGTGGGTTGCATCCTGGGACAAAACTGACCAAATTTGCCCGACATGCTCTGCATAACCATCGGCTTTTTGTATAGTAGTATGTCATTGATGTCACCTAGGCCTGTATACCATATACATGTACTTGTAGTAAATAAAGGTATTATTATTATTATCATTATTATTTTTATTATTATTATTATTATTATTATTATTATTATTATAGAAATTACTAATATTTTGTAAAACCGAGCCTCTCAACCATCCATCCCCTCCAGCAAACTAGATTGATGTATGATGATTATAGACCTGTCATCATTACTTGGCTGATACATGATGATTATATACCTGTCATCATTACTTGACTGATGTATGATGATTATAGACCTGTCATCATAATTTGACTGATGTATGATGATTATAGATCTGTCATCATAACAATTCCCTTACAATATATTCGATCACCTTTTTAAATAAATTTTAATGTTTTATAATATTGGATTTCCGATCGGTAATTAATTAAATAAATCTCCTTCTATATAGGCACCGACAATTAATTAATTACCGGCAATTAATTTTTTCAACCAATCACCATCACCGTTACGAGCTGCGCTAATTCATTCATGGAAAAAAATAATTATGGCGTGTTACGCCCTACCTAACAATGGGAGTTAGGTAGTTACCTTACCGGCCGGCAGTCAAGGGGTTACGTCATCAGACCTGATGTTTGACTGCCGCGCCGGCTTGACTGACAGTGTCAACCAGACTCTCCTATACACAACATTGGAGAGTTCATCAGCTCCCTGATATACCTAGGGAGTGTCAACGAGACTCTCCCCTATTCAACACTGGAGAGTTCACCAGCTCCCTGATACACTACTGGAGTTCGCCAGTCAGACCTACGTGAGAGTTGCAGACTCATGCAGTGTGGTGCTGGTGACAAGCCTACAGTGCTCCAATGCAGAGAGAACTGGAAGCTTTATTCTCTCTAGACCGTGTTACTCGAGAGCAGCTTTGTACTTGTGATGTTTGCAAGGCCAAGTACAGTGATGGTGTTCTCTTCCATCTTGCTATGAGGACACTGTAGCATTATGAGGAGAGTGGCAAGTCTGGTCACCAGAATGCGACTATGTACCTGCGACTATGTACCTGAGACTATGTACCTGAGATTGTTTACCCGGAGAGTCAGGTTTTTAGTGGTGTATCCAGATATATTACAAAAAATAAATAATTTTGTAATAAAGAGACTGTTTGGGATAACCAATAAACTCTCAGATTTCAGATATTTATTATATATATTATTAATATAAAAACATATAATCTGAATAAAATCATAAATCTAATAATCTGTGTAAAAACATATTTACACAAAATCATAGTACAAGATAAAAGTCACAAGTAAAATCATATACTTAGTGAAGTGTCAAGTCGCTGCCATCCTCGTGTCACACAGGACACTATCACCCCTTGTCATGATACGCCTTCTCCACCGTGTCCTCAGACACCCTTATCTCTGTCTTATAGCACACCTACGGTGTTCCACGACACCCGTTCCTGTACCATAAGACTCCATCGCTGTGTCACACGACACTTCTGTGCCACATGGCACGCCCCCTGCATCATGAACCATTCTCTATTACAATCCTGTACAACGCATCCTGACATACACCAAATACACGACAACTTGTGTCGTGCCACCGTCACAAACTCTCTGGATACATCACTGAATACCTGACACACAATCTCCGGGTAGTGTCACAAGATGCCACTAGACACTCACCCAGGGTAAACACAATCTTAGGTACATAGTCTCAGGTACATAGTCCATTTTCAGGTACATATTTTCAGGTACAACAGTCCAGGTACATAGTCGCTGGTACATCAGTCAGTATAATAAGCTAGTAGATTCTGGTGACCTTGCCGCTCTCCTCATTACAGTGTCCTCATCAACTGTACTTGGCCTTGCAAACATCACAAGTACAGAGTTGCTCTCGAGTAACACAGTCTAGAGAGAATAAAGCTTCCAATTCTCTCTGCATTGGAGCACTGTAGGCTTGTCACCAGCACCACACTGCATGAGTCTGCAACTCTCACGTAGATCTGACTGGCGAACTCCAGTAGTGTATCAGGGAGCTGGTGAACTCTCCAGTGTTGAATAGGGGAGAGTCTCGTTGACACTCCCTAGATATATCAGGGAGCTGGTTAACTCTCCAGTGTTGTGTATAAGAGAGTCTGGTTGACACTGTCAGTCAAGCCGGCGCGGCAGTCAAACATCAGGTCTGATGACGTAACCCCTTGACTGCCGCCCGGTAAGGTAACTAACTACCTAACTCCCTTTGTTAGGTAGGGGGCCGTAACATGGCATATTTATTGGTGGTTGGTAGTTCTCAGGTGTTTTGAAGTGCATACACACAAAGGTTGGTGCTAATACCTGTGAGTTTTTGTGTGTATGAGTGGGAGCTACCGTGTTTAATTAACGCTTATATCTTTATTTACCACAAGTCCATGTACAAGGTATAAAGGCCTAGCTGACATCAGTGACATACTACTATATAGAAAGTCCCTTGTTATGCTGAGCATTTCGGGCAGATTAGGTCAGTGTCCTAGGATGCGACTAACACCCAGGTACCCATTTTACTGATAGGGAACATAGACAACAGGTGTAAAGAAACACGCCCAATGTTTCTGTCCTGGCTGGAAATGGAACCCAGGCCCTCGGCGTGTGAAGCGAGAGCATTAACCACCAGACCACATTGCTAGATAACGAACCAAGTTCTGTTGGTGTTGATATGCAACATTGTTGCTCCAGAAGTCAGTTTACAGAACGGTCGAGAGAAATGTAATGTTTTATTTTTCTGAACATTATCTTTCCGATCAAAATCCTGTATAGTGAATCTTTATTGGATATTTTCAGGTTGACAACAAGGATTTGAGCCAAACCAGAACTTGGCTCCAGAAACAACAACGAAGTGACGGTTGTTACAACAGTGTTGGTAAGCTCTTCCACAAGGCAATGCAGGTGAGTGTGTTTTTATTTCAATTTGAAATTAGAATCACCAAAACGACATAGAACCAGTATCTGCATTGTGCCACATATCCTGTGCAAAGAGAATGGGAAGAAATGAGCCTAGTATCCCCAAAACACTTAATATTATATTTAAACATTCGTTATTTGGCATGAATATGATTAAATTATTCTATATGAAATTTAGGATGATAAAACGAATTTACGCCTATCAGATCATTCGTGATAGTCATGTTGCAACTACCCACTCAAGGAGGTACTTCCGTCCTGCTAAGTGAGCGTAAAACAGAAACCTGTAACTGCTTTACATGATAGTGATATTGTTGGTGTCTTTTTTCTATCTCATAAACACACTGGATTACAGGTATATCTTGCTACTTCTAGTTACACTTAGGTCACACTACATAGGCATGCACATGCAAATATATACATACACAGATCTAGATTTTTCTTCTTTTTCTTAATAGTTCTTCTTCTTTTTTATTTCCTCTATTCTCTATGGGGAAGTGGAGAAGAATCTTTCCTCTGTAAGCCATGTGTGTCGTGTGAGGCGACTAAAATGCCGGGAGCAATAGGCTAGTAACCCGTTCTCCTGTAGAAAATACTAAAAAGAGAAGAAAACCTTTATTAAACTGGGATGTTTTAATGTGCGTGGATGTAGTGCGGATGTCCTAGCTCTAAGCGAATCAAAGCTGAAGGGGGTAGGCGAGTTTCAGTGGGAAGAAATAAATGGGATTAAGTCAGGAGTATCTGAGACATTTAGAGTGACGGAAGGGGTATCAATAATGTTGAAGGATCAGTTATGGAAAGACAAGAGGGAATATAAATCTTTAAATTCAAGGATTATGTGGAATAAAATAAGGGTCAGATGTGAAAAGTGGGTCATAAAATGTGTGTATGCACCTGGAGAAGAGAGGAGTGTAGAGGAGACAGACAAATTTTGGGAGATGTTTAGCGAGTGTGTAGGAACTTTTGAACCAAGTGAGAGAGTAATTGCGGTAGCGGACTGCAAGTTCCTTGCAGTACCTGTCTAGCCAGCAATTTATACCAATTGCCCTAGACATCCATTCATGGCCCACTCCCTTTCTAGGCAAGATGCTACATATGATTGGGATCCCTCCCTTTGACCTGACTACTTCTATGGCTGACCTGTACTTATCCAGTAGCTCCTGTCTCCTGCCCTTCCCAATGTCATTTCCACCAGCACTAAGACAGATAATGGGCTTGTTCCCATTACTTGACATAATATTATTCAACCCGCTGACTATGTCACCAACACCAGCTCCTGGGAGGCACACCCTCTGTCTGACCTTCCTATCTCTGTTACAAAAAGCACGGTCTATATATCTTACCTGAGAGTCTCCCACAATCAGAATATCATTACCTTGATTAGCAGGGGAGTCAGTGGTACCTTCAACCTCACTAACCACTAAAGTACACTCGTCCTGGAGAACAGAGAATCGATTTCCTACCTTCACATCTTCTTTATTAACCTTCCTTATCTTCCTTCTTCCTGAATTGTGACCCACTTGCCACTTTAAGCGGCTGCCACTCTAACTGTTGGTAACCATTTCCTCCTTACCAGCTCCAACCATCTCACACTCACTCCCAATCCCATCTAGGTGAAGCTTCAGCCTCCTATTTTCCTCCTGAAGAAGTAGAACCTCCTTCTTCAACACTTTAACCTGAGATTCTAAAACACTGCAGCAAGCCATGTGGAGAGAAAAATAGAGGTTAAGAGTGTGGTGAAGCAATGCAAAAAAAGAGCTAAGGAGAGAGTGTGTGAGACGTTATCAATAATTTTTTTTGAATATAAGAAAAAGTTTTGGAGCGAGATTAACAAGTTGAGGAAGCCTGCACAACGAATGTATTTCATAGTTAAAAATAGGAGAGGAGAGTTATTAAATGAACAGTTAGAGGTATCGGGAAAATAAAGGGCATATTTTGAGGAACAGTTAAATATTGATGAAGACAAGGAAGTTGTGATATCGTGTATAGGGCAAAGAGGATTAACATTTTATAGGAGTGAGGAAGAGCCAGTTGTGAGTGTGGGGGAACTTCGTGAGGCAGTGGGTAGAATGAAAGGGGGTGAGGCAGCATTGATTGAAGGGATAAAGATTGAAATGTTAAAAGTAGGTGGGGATATAGTTTCGGAGTGCTTGGTGTTTTTATTTGATAAATGTATGGGAGAGAGAGTAAGGTACCTAGGGATTGACAGAGAGCATGCATAGGTCCTTTGTATACAGCCAAATGGGACAAAAAAGAGTGCAGAAATTATAGGGGAATACGTCTGTTGAGTATACCTAGTAAAGTGTATAGCAGAGTTATTATTGAAAAAATTAAGAGTAAGACAGAGACTAGGATAGCAGAAGAACAAGGAGGCTTTAGGGAAGCTAGGGGGTGTGTAGACCAAGTGTTTACAGAGAAACATATCGGGGAACAGTATTTAGATAAGGATAAAGAGGTTTTTGTGGCATTTATGGATTTGGAAAAGGCGTATGACAGGGTGGACAGGGGAGCAATGTGGCAGATGTTGCAAATGTATGGAATAAGAGGTAGGTTACTGAAAGCAATGAAGAGTTTTTACAAGGATAGTGAGGCTCAGGTTAGAGTATGTAGGAGAGAGGGAGATTATTTTCCAATAAAAATAGGCCTTAGACAAGGATGTGTGATGTCACCATGGCTGTTCAATATATTTAATGATGGGGTTGTAAGAGATGTGAATGCTCGGGTGGTGGCAAGAGGTGTGGGGTTAAAAAATAAATAATTTAATACAAGGTGTGAGTTGTCACAGTTGTTGCAGAGTTTGGTGGATGAGTTTGGTAGGGTATGTAAAATAAGGAAATTGAAAGTGAATATAGGAAAAAGTAAGGTGATGAGGATAACAAAAAAATGAGGTGACAAAAGACTGGATATCAGATTGGAGGGAGAGAGTATGGAGGAGGTGAATGTGTTCAGATATTTAGGAGTGGATGTGTCAGCAGATGGGTCTATGAAAGAAGAGGTGAATCATAGAATTGGTGAGGAGGAAAAGGTGAGTGGTGCACTTCAAAACCTGTGGACACAAAGAACTTTGTCCATTGAAGATAAGAGAGGAATGTATAAGAGTATAGTTATACCAACGCTCATACAGTGCTAGTCACGGCATTATGCCGGGTGATCGCCTCGGCATAATGCCGTGACGAAAATCAAAGGCCTCACTCCACAGTGACTTCTTAGTGCTCAGTGCTCACGTGGCTGCCGTGGTGAGAGGAAGTGTTGCTTCTTTTGTCTCTCATCCACCCCATCTTTTGTCCGGTGTTTCCTTTGGTTTTGGGGCAATACATGTTTGACTATGGGTAAAAGGAACTCTTTAACGCCTGAAACTATAGCTCAAATCATAGAGCTTTACAAAGCTGGACACCAGACGATAAAAACAATGGAGGATTTTGGTGTGTGTGAGCGTTCAGTGAGGAACTGGGTGCAGCGTTTCAGAGCTGGTGGCGGTGTCGAGTTACCATCTGCCAAACCTCGGCCTGGCCCCTCGAAGAAGACATATGTTCCTACTTTAGCTGTGTCTAAGAAGCATTTAGAGAGTACATCTAAGATAACTGCTAGGGAATTGAAAGAAAAGAACCCACATCTTCTCTCAGAGGTCTGTAAGAACTGTTAACAGACGTGTGTCAGAACTGGGGTACAATAATCACCACCAGGTTAAGAAACCGATCCTCTCCAAGCCACAGAAGAAATGTAGGCTGGATTATGCAAAGAAATATCTTCACTGGACTCCTCAACAGTGGTCTGAAGTACTTTGGAGTGATGAAGCAACCTTCACCGTCACCTGTAACCATGGGGGACATGTGTACCGTCCCAGAGGTAGTGACTCGCTAAACCCTTGCTACACCTGTGGGACCACCAAACACCCAGACTCTCTCATGGTGTGGGGGTGTTTCAGTGCTCAGAGTGTTGGTGAACTCATTGTGCTTCCCAAAAACCAGTCTATGAACCAGTGTAATTACCTGGAATTAATGTGTGACAATTTACCTGAGGCGTTTGACAAGTGTGAGGCTACAGATTTTATGCAGGACGGTGCACCATGTCATACCCCCAAATCTGTAGTTCAGTGGCTTAAGGACTCTAAAGTGAGGTTCTTTAATGACTCCTAGGCAATTCCCCAGACCTAAACCCTATTGAGAACCTTTGAAAAAAAGTTTACTGAACAAGGATATCAGTTCGAACCCATAGCTGGAGGCTGCTCTACATGAGACTTGGAATAATATACCTCCCCAAACCCTCAAGAATTTGTGTGAGAGACTTCCTACATGGCATGATATGTATTTGTGTTTTGGTATGTGTGTGGGGGAGGGGCTTCCTAATGCCGTGACTAGCACTGTATATCGGAGTAAAACATGGGTGGTGAATGTTGTAACAAGGAGAAGGCTGGTGGCAGTGGAGATATCATGTCTGAGAGCAGTGGGTGGAGTGAATATAATGCAGAGAATTCGTAGTTTAGAATTTAGGAGGAGGTGCGGAATTACCAAAACTATTATCCACAGGGCTGAGCAGGAGTGTTTGTGGTGGTTCGGACAGACATGTAGAGAGGGTGGAAGAAAATATAATGACGTCGAGAGTGTATAAATCTGTAGTGGAGGGAAGGCGGGGTAGGGGTCGGCCTAGGAAAGGTTGAAGGGAGGGGGTAAAAGAGGATTTGTGTGCGAGGGGCTTGGACTTCCAGCAAGCATGCGTGATCGTCTTAGGAGAAAATAGAGATAATTTCATAACTGTAGTGTAAACGCGCTTTTGGCAAGACAGAGATTAAATGAATAACGATGAAAGTTTTTATTTGTGGCCATCCTGGTGGGAATCAGCGGATGTATTAATATATATATATATATATATATATATATATATATATATATATATATATATATATATATATATATATATATAGTTCCTTGATAATGTGAGTAGTCACGAAAGCGCTTGGAATTCTTCTATTTTTTCACAGTGGTTTTCTGCATATATATATATATATATATATATATATATATATATATATATATATATATATAAAGGCTTCAAGGAAGAATATTTGGATGTCTTTATGAAGCCATTTGAATATTCCATTTCCCTACCACACCATATTATATATATATATATATATTTATTTATTTATTTATATAGTGTAAAAAGAGAGCAAATGAGAGGGTGGGTGAGATGTTATCAACAAATTTTGTTGAAAATAAGAAAAAGTTTTGGAGTCAGATTAATAAGTTGAGAAAGTCTAGGTAAAGAATGGATTTGTCAGTTAAAAATAGGAGAGGGGAGTTATTATGTGTAGTTAGAGATATCGGGAAGATGGAGGGAATATTTTGAGGAATTGTTAAATGTTGATGAAGATAGGGAAGCTGTGATTTCGTGTATAGGGAAAGGAGAAATAACATCTTATAGGAGTGAGGAAGAGCCAGTTGTGAGTGTGGGGGAAGTTCGTGAGGCAGTGAGTAGAATGAAAGGGGGTAAAGCAGCTGGGATTGTTGGGATAAAAATAGAAATGTTAAAGGCAGGTGGGGATTTGTTTTAGAGTGGTTAGTGTTTTTATTTAATAAATGTATGGAAGAAGGTAAGGTACCTAGGGATTGGCAGATAGCATGCATAGTTCCTTTGTATAAAGGCAAAAGGGACAAAAGAGTGTAAAAATTAAGTCTGTTGAGAATACCTTGTAAAGTGTATGGTAGAGTTATTATTGAAAGAATTAGGAGTAAGATGGAGAGCAGAATAGCAGATGAACAAGGAGACTTTAGGAAGGGTAGGAGGTGTGTAGACCAAGTGTTTGCAGTAAAACATATAGGTGAACAATATTTAGATAAGGGTAAAGAGGTGTTTGTGGCATTTATGGAATTGGAAAAAGCATATGATAGGGTGGATAGGGGGTGCAATGTGGCAAATGTTGCAAATGTATGGAATAGGACGTTGGTTATTGAAAGCGATGAACATTTTTTACGAGGATAATGAGGCTCAGGTTAGAGTATGTAGGCAAGAGGGAGATTATTTCCCAGTAAAAGTAGGCCTTAGACAGGGATGTGTGATGTCACCATGGTTGTTCAATAAATTTATAGATGGAGTTGTAATAGAAGTGAAAGCTCGTGTGTTGGCAAGAGGTGTCGGATAAAAGA
>WNWK01056340.1:0-11032 GCA_009830355.1 Cherax destructor
TTGATAAAAAATTCCCCCAAAATGCTGACGGATGTGTCTATAAGATTCCCTGTAAAATATGCGATAAAGTTTATTATGGTCAAACTGGTAAAAGTCTTGAACTAAGATTAAAACAACATAAATATAGCATTAGAACTGGACAAGATTCTAATGCTCTATTTATTCATGTGAGAGATTTTAACCATCCAATTGATTTTCAAAATGCTGAGAAGGTTGTATCAAGCAAGTCCATGGTTGAGAGAAATATAATAGAATCATGTTTCATTAAAAGCAGTTTTGAAAATAATATGAATATTTCTTTTGGATTATATAAATTGGATTCATTTATAATTAATAAAATTTGGGAAGAATTTAATGATAAATTGGACTAATCTTAATTCTTGGGAAGAGTTTCAGGTCCTTTCTTATGTTCCTCTTCACAGAGTCGTGAGATGTTACGCTACTGTGAGGTGTAGTCTTTGTTAGTGTGATGTGACTGTGAGGTGTAGTCTCGCCCTTATATAAGCCTTCTTGTCATGTTTGCTGTTATAGTTCCTTGATAATGTGAGTAGTCACGAAAGCGCTTGGAATTCTCTATTTTTTTCATAGTGATTGTCTTGCATATTTTGATATCACCTGTTTACTGTGATCTTTTGCATATATATATATATATATATATATATATATATATATATATATATATATATATATATATATATATATATATATATATATATATATATATATATATGAAGAGCGTGAGAATTATGTCACTACGTAACATTAATTGCGGATATCGTAGTGACGGCAGCATTATTATTAAAGGTTATAGTCACGAGTCGAACAATGGACGTTAGGTCTAATAAATACGTCAGTAGATTTGGCAGAGAATCTTGTGGTCTGACAATATAGGCAGCTGAAACCAATGTAATTCTTCCTCCCCAAGGAATCCTTTGCTTTGTTTCCTGAATATTTGCTTAATTTAACAGGATCAACAACCTGACTAGTCAGAAACCAGATGATTATATTACGGAGGATAGAGCCTCCACCAGGCCCTATCCTGAATAACTCACACGGATTTAACGCTTCATAAAATCCAATGCAACACTAAATACTCACCCTAACAATAATAAATAATTTGATTCTGTATTAATATTCTTCTATTCAAGGAAAAGCACCAAAAATCTTGAGTTTGTAGCCAACACGATTTAACATACAACATTGCTAAATTCAATAAACATCAAACACACTTGGCAATATCATTAATGTATTAAAAGCAATAATTGCAGAGTTAAATTTTTATTAATTAAGTTCATTTCTTGATCCGAGTATCAGTAATATTTTGTCACAACGTGAACGTCATGTCTGTTACTGTTCGAATTTTTTCTTTGCAGTCACTGGGCATAACGCCACGGTGTATCGAGTCGTCATACAACTGAGTAATATTTAATGCTCAGTCATTAATCAGCTTAGGCTCATCAGAAAGGGATTATACGTCTATTTCCACACTAATGAGCTAGCTCTCTCGACCTCAGTGAATATGCATGAAGGTAACAGCTTTTAAAATATAAGTCACAATACCATGGTTGGAATAATTCACAATTAAATCACAAGGGAATGAAACAGCACGTAGTTTTGGTCCATTTTAAACTATTGTTAAGTGGCTTGGCGATAGTTCAGGATAGATAGAAACATCGGCAATTTTCTTTCTAAATTTGTAGGTCATTTGCGATCAATCAATGCACCATGTATATCCAGCCAATGAACGCGTACAAAACATGTCACCCCCATATACATGCGTGCTCTCGTGTACACACACGAAGTATTTCTTCAGTCACAGAATTGTCAGGAAGTGGAATAGTCTGGGAAGTGATGTAGTGGAGACAGGATCCATACATAGCTTTAAGAAGAGGTATGACAAAGCTCATGGAGCAGGGAGAGAGTGACTTAGTATCGACCAGTGAAGAGGCGGGGCCAAGAGCTATGACTCGACCCCTGCAACCACATATAGGTGAGTACATATAGGTGAGTACACTATCGAGAAGTGCTTTTGACTACCAGTAACTATTATTATCATCTCAGAGAAATTAAGTTAATTAATATTTAACCTTCTTGTGTTATTTAATAACCATTGTGCAGTAAACATAGTCATTACAATTTTCAAAATAAAAATAATACAGGAAAAGTATCGGTATCGGCCGAAAGCTGCGTGTCGTATCGGTATTGGAATCCTTTCTTCTTCAGTCACATTAACTGCTCATTTACTGTCATTTTTCTTTAAAATATAACTGTATAATTAACTATTTGCGTTCATAAAATTCAAGTTTCTCTGGAAAAAAAAAAAAATATAGGGACTAAGATCCACGGCATCCGTAAAAGTTAGTAGAAGAAACAAAGGAATTTTTGGAAGTGAAACAAAGTATTGGAGAACAATAATATCTAACGTGAGAGGAAAGCAGGTTGTTAGTGTCAGCCAGGGAACACTGCTTTCATGTTCTTCAGCTCTGGTGACAAATGAGTGGATAGGTCGTCTGCTGATAGCAGACGACCTGGTGGGTTATGTCGAGACTGTTAAAGACATTTTCACTGTGGCAGAATTGCTTTTCTTTTTTTTCTGCCTCATGAACACGCAAGACAACAGGTAAATCTTACTAACATGTACTTTTCTATGTGCTTCTTAATAGTGTATTATCCTGTGAACACGCAAAATAACAGATAAATTTTACTGACCTGCACTTTACTCTGTGCTTCTTAATAATTCATTATCCTGTGAACACGCAAGATAACAGATAAATCTTACTGACCTGCACTTTACTATGTGCTTCTTAATAATTCATTATCCTGTGAACACGCAAGATAACAGATAAATCTTACTGACTTGCACTTCCCTATGTGCTTCTTAATAGTTCATAATCCTGTAATACAATGGACATTTATAATTTGCTCGGGTTATTTTCTCAGACCAAAAACCACCAAGTCATAAATGATATAGTTAGCAAACTAAAAAAAAATATTCCATTGGATTACACTCAACAAACTCTTACTCACTTCGGTCCTGGATCATATAATTTTGTCTATAGATTGAAATTAAGAAAGAAATGTCAGGAGTTCGGTTAAACGCCAATAGTATCAGTGGCTGGAGAAGATTTTTTTGTAAGATTGATTCCATTTGTAATAGTTTATATTTATTAATATATCCAGGGGTCATGCAGCGCTTGGTGAATGAGACAATCATATTTGATTAATTGAAGTAATAATTAAATATGTCTCTCTTATAGCCTACTGGACAAATTATAATTAGTCCAGTAGGCTCCAACATAAACCAGAACGATGATGCCTTTTCTAACCTCAAAAATATACAATCACGGACACGCCTCCTCACATTCTATTAGCTATAATTTTACCCTTCGTTTATCGATGGATGAAAAATCACTACTTGCTGCATAGTATTTTAGCGACCTCTCGGGTGTCCCCGACCCTACCCCCCAAATTGGGAACCAACCTTCAAGTTTCCGAAAAAATTGCGACGTGATCTCAATGTCATTTAAATCCCTCTGCAGTAAATATTTTACTGATTTTTATCATGTTCGTTGGAGGGCGGACCGTCGGAAGATGCGTGGAGAAAGACACATGTATGTAGAATAAGCCTTCAATTGATCGCTTCGATCTAAGCAAATCTTTTCGGGTCATGACTAGAAGAAATTCTACTTTAAGACAAAAGTCCAAACAAAATTTTGTTATACATACTTGTGCCTTTGTCCACATTTCACTTTGTTCTTAATCTCTACTTTTCACAAATAACCGACACATTACAAAGGTAACGTTAGACAATGTTTTGGTACCTTCTGAACCATTGTGAAAACACAATTGTTTTGATTTGATAGTGGTCTAGGATGGATGGAAACGTCGTCTTAAGTTTCCACTCTAAATTATAAGTTAGTTGAGGCTTGTTTCGGCCCTTCGCCCCTTGATAATGATTAACAAAGGATGGAAACATTGTCCAAATTGCATTTCCAATTTGCGGGATTATTGTGACTGGTCACAGCTGCGACATTGTGTTTTTTTTTATTTTCACTGGCAACGAGTTTTACATTTCCCTCTCATTTTTTCTTCTTCCTCTCCTCCCTACGCTTTTTTCCCTCTCTTCCTCTCCCTCTATCTACCTTTTTTTTTAATATTCCCCTACCTTCCTTCATTTTTGTCTGTCTTCCTCTCGAGACTTCTTCCCTTCTCTTCCTTCTTCTCTTTCTCTACCTGTTCTTCTCTCCCTTCCTCATACTCGTCCTCTCCTCCTCTTCCTTCCTCTCTTTCTCTTTTCCTGTCCATCAATTTTAACTTCCCCTAAATATTTCCACCACCTCTATAATATAAATGGAAATACCGCTGATGTAATATAGCCCGCAGATAACATAGTCCAGGAGAAGAGCCAGACTCACCCATTACCTCATAATGATGTACACGATCCTATTACGAAATCTGGTAAAGAATATCTTAAATATGAAGAGAGGAGAATAAAGAAATCACCAACAAAAATTGAACTTTTTAATTAATGTTGGAACAGGTTGCATGTGATATTATACACTGAAAAAAAATCATTATTAAAGAAATTTTGAGTTATGAATGTTATAAATACAAATAGATAGAAATATATAAAAGATAATTGTGTGTTTTTATTAATAAACTTAAAGAAAAATGTACATTTGAGAAAAAATTGTGATGAGAGGAAACTTTCAGCTTTCAATGGACATATTCCAGGTGATATGAAGGCAGATGCGGCCAATTGCCTTGAAGCGCAAACGAAAGGCACTAGATACATTGATTAAAGCTACCTCTCTTTCTCTCTCTCTCTCTCTCTCAACTAACCATATAACTGGCCACGATTACATTCAGCTAATAGGTTGAATCACTTAAAATGTAATTTCAATTGCTTTTGTAAGGCCACTTCCAAGCAGATTTAACGGTATATATATATATATATATATATATATATATATATATATATATATATATATATATATATATATATATATCTCGTGCCATATAGGTAAAACTTGCCATTTTGGCAGAAAAAGCAACGTGGCACTTGCCGAATAAGGCAAGCGGAAAATTTGTGTATGCAATAATTTCGCAAACATCATTCTGAACTTAATGCAAAAAATATATATTTTATTGTGTTTATTATTAAATTATTGTAAAACATCTTTTAAATATAATTAGTTGTATTAGGCTAAATTAAATTGCGCTTGCTATAATAAGGTTAGGTAAGTTTTCTAAGATTATTTTGGTACAAAATTATTAATATTTACATCAACATATATTTATTAACACATCGGCCGATTCCCACCAAGGCAGGGTGGCCCGAAAGAGAAAAACTTTCATCATCATTTACTCCATCACTGTCTTGCCAGAGGGGTGCTTTACACTACAGTTATAAAACTGCAACATTAACACCCCTCCTTCAGAGTGCAGACACTGTACTTCCCATCTCCAGGACTCAAGTCCGGCCTGCCGGTTTCCCTGAATCCCTTCATAAATGATACTTTGCTCACACTCCAACAGCACGTCAAGTATTAAAAACCATTTGTTTCCATTCACTTCTATCAAATACGCTTACGCATGCTTGCTGGAAGTCCAAGCCCTCGCACACAAAACCTCTTTTACCCCCTCCCTCCAACCTTTCCTAGGCCGACCCCTACCCCGCCTTCCCTCCACTACAGATTTATACACTCTCGAGGTCATTCTGTTTCGTTACATTCTCTCTACATGTCCGAACCACCTCAACAACCCCTCCTCAGCCCTCTGGATAATAGTTTTGGTAATCCCGCACCTCCTCCTAATTTCCAAACTCCGAATTCTCTGCATTATATTCACACCACACATTGAACTCAGACATGACATCTCCACTGCCTCCAGCCTTCTCCTAGTTGCGACATTCATCACCCATGCTTCACACCCATATAAGAGTGTTGGTATAACTATACTTCACATTCCCTCTTAACTTCCATGGTCAAAGTTCTTGTCTCCACAGACTCCGAAGTGCACCACTCACCCTTTCCCTCATCCATTCTATGATTCACCTCATCCTTCATAGACCCATCTGCTGACATGTCCACTCCCAAATATCTGAATACATTCACTCCTCTATACTCTCCCTCCAATCTGATATCCAATCTTTCGTCACCTAATCTTTTCTTATCCTCATCACCTTACTCTTTCCTATATTCACTTTCAATTTTCTTCTTTACACACCCTACCAAATTCATCCACCAACCTCTGCAACTTCTCTTCAGAATCTCCCAAAAGCACAGTGTCATCAGGAAAGCAACTGTGACAACTCCCACTTTGTATTTGATTCTTTGTCTTTAACCCCACACCTCTTGCCAAGACCCTCGCATTCACTTCTCTTACAACCCCATCTATAAATATATTGTACAACCACGGTGACATCACACATCCCTGTCTAAGGCCTACTTTTACCGAGAATAATCTCCTCTCTACACACTCTAACCTGAGCCTCACTATCCTCATAAAAGCTCTTCACTGCTTTCAGTAACCTTCCTCTATTCCATACACCTGCAACATCTGCCACATTGCCCTCCCTATCCACCCTATCATACGCCTTTTCCAAATCCATAAATGCCACAAAAACCTCTTTACCCTTATGTAAATACTGTTTACCTATATGTTTCACTGTAAACACTTTGTCTACACACACCCTACCTTTCCTAAAGCCCCCTTGTTCATCTACTATCCTGCTCTCCGTCTTACTCTTAATTCTTTCAATAATAACTTTATCATACACTTTACCAGGTATACTCATAAGAACATAAGAATGGAGGAACACTGCAGAAGGCCTACTGGCCCATACAAGGCAGGTCCTTATCAAAACCACCACTACCTAAGAATTTACTCCTGTACTCACGACACTAATCAAACCCACCCCTCCCACTCATATTTGTCCAATCTCTTTAAAGCCACCCAAGGTCCTAGCCTCTATCACCCTACTCGGAAGATTGTTCCACGCATCTACAACTCTGTTCGAAAACCAGTACTTGCCTATGTCCTTTCTAAATCTAAATTTATCCAATTTAAATCCGTTATTTCTGGTTCTTACTTGGTTCGATATCCTCAGTATTTTATTAATATCTCCTTTGTTTATGCCCATCATCCACTTGTACACCTCGATGATATCTCCCCTCATTCTACGTCTCTCCAGAGAGTGGAGATTCAACGCTCTAAGTCTAAGTCTCTAAGTCTCTAAGTCTAAGTCTCAACAGACTTATTCCCCTATAATTTTTGCACTCTCTTTTGTCCCCTTTGCCTTTATACAAAGGAACTATACACGCTCTCTGCCAATCCTTAGGTACCTTACCCTCTTCCATATATTTATTAAATAATAGCACCAACCACTCCAAAACTTTATCCCCGCCTGCTTTTAACATTTCTATCTTTATCCCATCAATTCCAGCTGCCTTACCCCCTTTCATTCTACCCACTGCCTCATGAACTTCCCCCACACTCACAATTGGCTCTTCCACACTCCCACAAGATGCTATTCCTCCCCGCCCTATACATGAAATCACAGCTTCCCTGTCTTCATCAACATTTAACAACTCCTCAAAATATTGCCTTCATCTTCCCGATACCTCTAACCCTCCATTTAATAACTCTCCTCTCCTATTTTTAACTGTCAAATCCATTTGTTCCCTAGGCTTCCTCAACTTATTAATCTTACTCCAAAACTTCTTATTTTCAACAAAATTTGTTGATAACATCTCACCCACTCTCTCATTTGCTTTCATTTTACATTGCTTCACCACTCTCTTAACCTCTCTTTTTCTCTCCATATACTCTTCCCTCCTTGCATCACTTCTACTTTGTAAAAACCTCTCATATGCTAACTTTTTCTCCCTTACTGCTCTCTTTACATCATTCCCCAATCGCTCTTCTTCCCTCCCGCACCCATTTTCCTGTAACCACAAACTTCTGCTGAACACTCTAACACTACATTCTTAAACCTACCAAATACATCTTGTAGATGAATGGTTCAGAGAACCGACAAGTTGTTAAATTAGACACATATGCAACACTTGGGTATCTTTTTGAGGAAAGTTTGCCACACAGTGGCTCATCAGTCCAAGTAGAAGGTGTAGGAGAGGAGGAGTTGAGTTCAGTCTGGCTGAGTCGATGTTCAGTCCATCAATCTTGTTAGAAGTGTAGCACAAGATTGATGGACTGAACACATCGACTCCAGGCCGAGGGACTGATAACCTCAAACTCCTCCTCTCCTTACACCTTTCTACTTTGTATTGACTGATGAAGCCACTGTGTGGCGAAACGTTTCCTCAATAAAGATACCCAAGTGTTGCATATGTGTCTAATTTAACAACTTGTCGGTTCTCTGAACCATTCATCTACATCCTGTCTGACACAGCAACTTCTTGGGATCTTGATACAAAGGGATTCTTCAACATTTGTCCAAACCTTTGGACAAGGACTTACTTCGACTAGTGGTTGATACCACTATGACCTGCCTCCTCCTGCTGCATCTCACCTGATTACAGCATATAAGCCACCTCTACGGCCTTGTGCTACACTTCTAACAAGATTGATGGACTGAACACATCGACTCCAGGCCGAGGGACTGATAACCTCAAACTCCTCCTCTCCTTACACCTTTCTACTTTGTATTGGACTGATGAAGCCACTGTGTGGCGAAACGTTTCCTCAATAAAGATACCCAAGTGTTGCATATGTGTCTAATTTAACAAATACATCTTCGACCCCATTGCCTACACTCTCACTAGCCCATGTATCCTCCAATAGTTGTTTATATCTTACCCTTATTGCCTCCTCTTTTAGATTGATTGGAATTTCATGACAGGGAATTTAGAATCTAACGACTTTTTAGAAGTAGTTCAGGATTGCTTTTTGAAGCAGTTTGTAACAGAACCTACAAGGGGAAATAACCTACTTGACTTGGTTCTGGCAAGCAAGGAAACCCTTGTTAATAATTTAGAAATTACAGAGGAACTCGGCTCAAGCGACCACAAGTCAATTACCTTTAGCATTGAATGGATGTATGATAGTAGGGATAATTCAGTAATGGTCCCAGATTTTCGCTTAGCAGATTATAATGGACTTAGAGAACACTTATCAACTGTGGACTGGGTGAAGAAGAGAGGTATCAATATGACAGTTTTCTTAACACTATACAGGCTGCCCAAAGAACATTTATCCCGTATAAAGAAATTAGATCAAGTAGAAATGACCCAAAATGGATGAATAATAGGCTCAAATATCTTTTAGGGCAGAAGAAAGGAATTTATAGGCGCATAAAAAGAGGTGAGGGTCATCTTATAAATCAGTATACTGACATTAAGAGGGACGTTAAAAAGGGAATAAGAAAAGCTAAACGGGACTATGAAATTAAAGTTGCTAGGATTCAAAACTAACCCAAAAAGTTTTTCCAGGTTTATAGAACAAAAGTTAGGATAAGATAGGCCCCCTTTAAAAAATAACTTTGGGCATCTTACTGACAAGGAGAATGATATGTGCTCTATTTTTAATAATTATTTTTCTCGGTTTTCACACAGGAAGACATTAATAATATCCCAGTAATTAATTTTTAAAGAGGCCCAGAAGAAGATAAATTATGTAATATCACAGTCACTAGCGAAATGATTATGAAACAGCTGGACCGACTGAAACAAAATAAATCGCCGGGTCCTGATGAGCTTTTGCAAGGGTTCTTAAGGAATGCAAATGGAACTCTGTGAACCAATATCTAACATTTTTAATTTATCTCTTCAAACAGGTGTAGTGTCTGATATGTGGAAGATGGCAAATGTAATTCCTATTTTTAAAGCAGGGGACAAGTCACTACCGTCAAACTACCGCCCAATAAGCCTGACCTCAATTGTAGGCAAATTACTAGAGTCAATTATAGCTGATATTATTAGAAGCCATCTAGATAACCATAATTTGATTAATGATACCCAGCATGGATTCACGAGGGCCGTTCCTGCCTATCTAATTTATTAACCTTCTTCAGTAAAGCTTTTGAGGCTGTTGATCACGATAAAGAATTCGATATTGTTTATTTAGACTTTAGTAAGGCTTTTGATAGAGTACCGCACCAGAGACTGTTAAAGAAAGTGGCAGCTCATGGCATTGGGGGAAAAGTGCTGTCATGGATCGAGTCATGGCTCACCAATAGGAAGCAGAGAGGTGCATAAATGGGGTTAAATCCGAATGGGGACTTGTAACAAGTGTGTTCCACAGGGATCAGTCTTAGGCCCATTGTTATTTATAATATATATCAATGACCTTGATGAGGGAATTACTAGTGATATGAGCAAATTCGCCGACGACACGAAGATAGGTAGGATAATTGATTCAAACATAGATGTCATAGAACTTCAGGAAGATTTAGACAAACTTAATTCGTGGTCAGAAATGTGGCAGATGCAGTTCAATGTAGATAAATGCAAAGTTCTGAAGCTCGGGAGTGTCCATAACCCAAGCACGTATAAGTTAAATAACGTAGAACTTAGCCATCAGATTGCGAGAAGGACTTGGGGTGATGGTAAGCAGCAACCTTAAACCAAGACAGCAATGCCTAAGCGTACGTAATAAGGCAAATAGATTACTGGGATTTATATCAAGAAGTGTTAGCAACAGAAGTCCAGAGGTTATATTACAGCTTTATACATCATTAGTAAGGCCTCACCTAGATTATGCAGCTCAGTTCTGGTCTCCATATTACAGAATGGACATAAATTGTTAGAAAACATTCAGCGTAGAATGACTAAATTAATACATAGCATTAGAAATCTTCCTTACGAAGAAAGATTGAAGACCCTAAAATTACATTCACTTGTAAGAGTAGAATGAGGGGAGACATGATCGAGGTATACAAGTGGAAAATGGGTATAACAAAGGGGAATATAAATAAGGTCTTGAGGATATCTCTCCAAGAGAGAACCCGCAATAATGGATTCAAGTTAGATAAGTTTAGATTTAAAGGATATGGAAAGTATTGGTTTGGAAA
>WNWK01056341.1:0-11032 GCA_009830355.1 Cherax destructor
CAAGGGTCGTGGATTCAAACCCCACCACTGATAGTGAAAGTGATAATGAAGGAGGATCGGGATGGGAAGGGTGGTGGGTGCATGGTGCCGGATGTGGGCGGGGGACAGAAAAGGACCACGAGGCACCCTCTCAATCATGTGCTGGCCCCACTCCGCCCTCCTCTCCCCCGTCCCATCCCGGTCCCCCCACCATCGTGGTGAAGGAAAATGGATGAACCACCATTGTGCCACACCTTTCAATTTTGATGGCAGGGAAAAAGGGCATCACCCACTGTCCCATCAAAATGAGTCTACAGGTTAGACTATTTTCAACTTTTTTCCAAAGTTCACGGAAAGTGTAGTGCAGGCTTTCATCCAAAGACATCATGGCCTTCATGGCATGAAAAAGGACGGGTTTTGTTTAAAACCATCCCAGAAAAAGGCAAACAGACAGAATGGTCAACAAAAAACCTTTTAAAAAAGCCAGCTTTGTTGATAAAAAAAAATATGCGACTGTCGACAAGTGTGACATGATGTGGCTTTTTATGTGTGCAGGGCCAAGTGGAAAAAAAATTTTTTTCCACCTTGTGGACATTGCAATGCTCAATCCTTCAACATGAGAAAAAGCGGAAAGCAAATGATATGCAGAATTCACCCTAAATTAAAACGAAGGGAAAATTGGGGTCCCCATCCCACTCCACAGCGACCTGTCACCCCCCGACCTGTCACTCCAAACCAGGGGGAAGTGCCCAACCAATTATCCCTAACTGTCACTGCCTGATACCATTACCATCTACTCCAAAGAAAAGTCCCCCAGAAAAAGTGTGTTGTGTGTGCTTACAGTACACAGCGACCCCAGTCGAAAAGACCACGATTCATGTGTCAGCAATGTGGAGTGGCCTTGTAAATCCATGCTTCTTGAGTATCATACAGTGGTGGACTTCTAGAAACATAAATAGGACCTGTAAATACCTTGTATATACGTATATGTAAACAATAGTAAGTGATTGAACCAGGTGTACAAATTTATTTATCAGTGTGAACATGGTGTTTGTGACAGATGATTACTAATTAAAACAAATATTTTGTCTAAACAAGAATTGCAATGAAATGAATAGTCTGCATAAAAACATTATTATCATAGGATGAAACAACAGAAAATGGAAAAATGGAAAAAACGATAAATGTTTCTTGTTTCTGCAAGCAGCAGTGCTCCATTTTGCCGACACCACATCATTTAGCACCAACTTCACGGGCTTATATCTTGGAAGTACTGGCCCTAAAATGTTTTTTTTAGCCTATCCTATTTATAAAAATGTGCTTTCATTTTTAGAAAAAAAAACGATTTTTTTTTTCAAAAATTGGTCATTTCCAGTAAACGTTTCTACGTGTGGACAGTTTAAGGGTTAACCAAGGTTTTAGTCCCCGGTTTTTATGAAAATTCAAAAAGCATTAGTATGGGCATGTAACAAACAACCTGTAGACTTCAGATGCATCTCATTCATATTTAAAACCTAAAAAAATGACTTTCTAGTTTGTTAGGAAACTAAGAAATCAAAATTGGGAAGATTAAATTAAGGATATTGGTATTTACTTCATGAAAAACATTGACATGAGATAGCCTGTGATCTTTATGAATTTGGGGACTCCCAGCAATATTTCATTAGTTGATAATTTTTTAAAATGGACAAAAAAAGGGGGGGTATGATAGAGAAAGTGTGGGGTTTTGTATTTCCAAGAGCAATAAATGTAGGCTTGTGTTTCTGCAAATTCTACGAAAATTTTCAGTGAACGTGCCCCCCGGTTAACGAAAATTCATTGCAGAAGCCTGCTAAAATGCCATTAAAACAATTTACATCCTTAAGAAATAATGTCACGAGGTTAGTCTATTTCAGACCCCCAAAATACACCCAAGCACTTACAATTTTATACTTCATAATTGTCGTTTGGGGTTTGAACCGGTCCACTGTACAGCATTCATCAATAATTTAAATCAAAACTGCTCTTCAGTGAACAACTTTTTCTTTCTTTTACATGATTTGTAATCAATATTGATGTCGTGGACCCCGCTATTGAACGGCCGGCAGTCGAACAAATTCATTAGAACAAGAAAATCAATATCGCTGCGAACTTGATTCGAACAAGTGTGTCCATCACCCGTCCGCCCAGGCGCTTGAGAGCCGTCAGTTGTTTACACTCGAGGAACAAACCCTCACACCATCCGCATTTCACATTTAAATTTTAATTTTTTGGAGTTTGTTCATTATGTGAGGCAGTGGTGGTAGAGGCAGTGGTGGTAGAGGCAGTGGTGGTAGAGGCAGTGGTGGTAGAGGCAGTGGTGGTAGAGGCAGTGGTGAGAGGCAGTGGTGGTTGGGGCAGTGGGATTGAGGCAGTGGTGGTTGAGGCAGTGGTGGTTGAGGCAGTGGTGGTTGAGGCAGTGGTGAGAGGCAGTGGAGAGGCAGGGTGGTAGAGGCAGTGGTGGTTGAGGCAGTGGTGGTTGAGGCAGTGGTGGTTGAGGCAGTGGTGGTAGAGGCAGTGGTAGAGGAGTGGTGAGGGCAGTGGTGGAGAGGGTGGTGAGAGGGAGTGGTGAGAGGCAGTGGTTGAGGCAGTGGTGGTTGAGGCAGTGGTGGTTGGGCAGTGGTGGGGCAGTGGTGAGAGGCAGTGGTGGGGGCAGAGTGAGAGGGCAGTGGTGGTTGAGGCAGGGTGGTTGAGGCAGTGGTGGTAGAGGCAGTGGTGGTTGAGGCGTGGTGAGGGGGCAGGGGGAGAGGCAGTGGTGGTTGAGGCAGTGGTGGTTGAGGCAGGGGGTAGGGCGTGGTGGTTGAGGCAGTGGTGGTGAGGAGTGGTGGTTTAGGCAGTGGTGGGAGTGGTGGTTGAGGCAGTGGTGGTTGAGGCAGTGGTGAGGAGAGAGGCAGGGGGTGAGGCAGTGGTTGAGGAGTGGTGGTTGAGGCAGTGGTGGGTTTAGGCAGTGGTGGTAGAGGCAGTGGTGAGGGAAATGGTGAGAGGCAGGGGAGAGGCAGTGGTGGTGAGGCGGTGGTGGAGGGAGTGGTGAGAGGCAGTGGTGGTTGAGGCAGGGTGGTTGGGGCAGGTGGTTGAGGCAGTGGTGAGGGCAGTGGTGGGGGGTGAGAGGCAGTGGTGGTGAGGCAGTGGTGGTTGAGGCAGTGGGGTTGAGGCAGTGGTGGTTGAGGCAGTGGTGGAGGCAGTGGTGGAGAGGCAGTGGTGGTTGAGGCAGTGGTGAGAGGCGGGGAGGCAGTGGTGGTTGAGGCAGGTGGTAGAGGCAGTGGTGGTTGAGGCAGTGGTGGTAGAGGCGTGGTGGTGAGGCAGTGGTGAGGGCAGTGGTGGTAGAGGCGGTGGTGGTAGAGGCAGTGGTGAAGGCAGTGGTGAAGGCAGGGGGGTGGTAGAGGCAGTGGTGCTAGAGGCAGGGTGGTAGAGGCAGTGGTGGTAGAGGCAGTGGTGAGGGCAGGGTGAGAGGCAGTGGTGGTTGAGGCAGTGTGAGGGCAATGGTGGTAGAGGCAGAGGAGAGGCAATGGTGGTGAGGCAGTGGTGGTTGAGGCAGTGGTGGTTTAGGCAGTGGTGGTTGGGCAGTGGTGGTTGAGGCAGTGGTGGTTGAGGCAGTGGTGGTTGAGGCAGTGGTGGTTGAGGCGTGGTGAAGGCAGTGGTGGTAGAGGCAGTGGTGGTTGAGGCAGTGGTGAGAGGCGTGGTGGTAGAGGCAGTGGTGGTAGAGGCAGTGGTGGTAGAGGCAGTGGTGGAGAGGCAGTGGTGGTAGAACAGTGGTGAGTAAACAAGATTAAATGAAGGTTCGGGAGGGAGTTTTTAAACAAACCAGTTGTTGTTGTTGCTGTTACCAGCCTGACACGTACGATTTCTGTTCACTACTAGAAGCTGACTGGAAGTGATCTAATGCAGATAGCATTACAAACTCCGTTTCTTATACTAACAGTCTGAAGGAGGAAAGAATGGGAAGATGTTTTCACAGCTGTGGAGAATGCTCGCCACCACCATCCTTCCCAGCCACCACATTCGTAATGACATACATATTTTATTCATTCTAGAGTGTATATCAGGTTTTTATGTTATTTATATTGTTTATTATGTCATATTAGATGAATTGTGATAGATAAATAAGCTGTCGAGTTGATAATAGCTTCACAGTGAAGTACTATTTTGTCATGCCTCCTGACAGCAGGAACGGATTAATTGTATTTCCATTATTTCTTATGGGAAAAATTAAATCGCCTTTCGAACATTTCACATTAAGAACAAGCTCCTGGAATGGATTAAATTTGAATGGAGGGTCCACTGTACTCTTAACCCAAAAACCATTTTTTATAAATATAATTTAAATACAGCCTCTTCTCACTTAACGACGGAGTTCCATTCCTAAGACCACGTCGTTAAACAAATTTGTCGCTAAGTGAGGAGCATACTATAATGGTAGAGAGTTTGTGTCAACCATCTTTGATATTGTTTTAATGTCACCTTTGCACCATTTATAACATTTCTGGTATATTTTTAAATGTTTATACAGTAGTGTACTGAATACTGAAATAAACAGAATAGAGGAAATCAGCTCTAATATACATTACAGTGGACCCTTGCTATTCGAACATAATCCATTCCAGGAGCTTGTTCTTAACACGAAATGTTCGAAAGGCGATTCAATATTTCCCATAAGAAATAATGGAAATACTATTACAGTGGTCCCTCGATTTTCGTGTTTAATCCGTTCCTGAGGGATGCACTAAAACTGAAACACACGAAAACTGAAACCATTTTCCCCATAAGAAATAATGGAAATTCAATTAATCCGTTCCCAAAACCCAGAAGTTTGGAAAAAAAAATGTTTGGGGGCCTTAAAGATATATTTACATGCACAAATGAATGAAATGAATGTAGCACTTACCCTTACTGAAGACTGATGTTGCTGGATGGAAGAGAGGAGGAGGGGAGAGGAAAAGACCTAATTTTGGAAGGGGAATCCCCTCCATAAGGACTCTAGGTACCAAGTCCTCATCTGGGGTCACTTCCCTTCTTTGTCTTTTAATCCCACTAGGACCAGCTTGAGAGTCACTGCACACCTGTGGCACTAAATACAGTGGTACCTCGACTTACGATATTAATCCGTCAGAGAGGGCATATCTTAAGGCGAAACAATCGTTACTCGAATCAATTTTCCGCATAAGAAATAATGGAAATAAATTTAATCCGTCCAAGACTTCCAAAAGTAGTTAAATAAAATATTTTTTAGAACTTTTTGATATTAAATAATACAGAATTTAATGAAGAATACCTAAATACACATGTAAATATTGTACAATAACATGTCACTTACATTTATTGAAGAGTTGTTGATGTGTGGAGGACGGGAGGAGGGGAGAAGGTGTATTAGTATGCTAGTGTTTGGAAGGGGAATCCCCTTCCATTAACACTGCAGGTACCAAGTTCTTTTCTGGGGTTACTTCCCTTTTTCTTTTAATGCCACTAGGACCAGCTTGAGAGTCACTGGACCTCTTTCTAACAATAAATTTGTCCAGGGAGCTCTGTGTCTGGCGATTCTTTAACACATCCCTGAAATGACACACCACTGTGTCATTGTACAGGTTGCCAGCACGGCCTGCAACAGCATGGTTAGGGTGATATTCATCCATAAAGCCTTGCACATCACTCCATTTGGCACAGATCTCCCTAATCCTTGAAGAAGGCAATTTCTTCCATTTCTGTTCCACCTCCTCCTCCTCCTCTGAACCATTGTCCTGACCACTGGACTCTTGTTCCAGTTGCTGTTGAAGCTCTTGCAGATCTTCAGTGTTTAGCTCTTCCTTGTGCTCCTCCACCAACTGTTGCACATCCTCACCACTCACCTCTAACCCCAAAGACTTGCCCAATTCCACAATTTCTTCCACAACAGGCTCAGGCTCAGGGTTCTGAGGCTCAGCCCCAAAACCTTCAAAATCCCTCTCTAGGACACAGTCTGGCCACAATTTTCTCCAGGCAGAGTTCAAAGTCCTGGTAGTCACTCCCTCCCAAGCCTTACCTATAAGGTTTACACAATGCAGCATATGGAAATGTTTTTTCCAAAATTCTCTAAGGGTTATATTCATGTCTGTGGTCACATCAAAGCACTTTTGAAACATTGCTTTGGTGTAGTTTTTTTTAAAGTTGGAAATTACCTGCTGGTCCATGGGCTGGAGGAGAGGAGTGGTATTAGGGGGCAAGAACTTCACTTTGATGAATTTAAACTCCTCCACAATTTTCTCTACCAAGTTTGGAGGATGACAAGGAGCATTGTCCATTATCAGGAGGCACTTAAGTGGCAAATTATTGTCCAATAGATATTTCTTCACACTGGGGCCAAACACGCCATTGAACCAATCTAAGAAAATGTCCTTTGTGACCCAAGCCTTTTGTTAGACTTCCACATCACACAAAGTTAGACTTGCTGACACCGCATCTGCCAAACACTCGGGATTTTCAAAAGATACACCAGTAAAGGCTTCACTTTGCAATCACCACTGGCATTTGCACAAAGCATCAAAGTTAACCTGTCTTTCATAGGCTTATGTCCTGGCTGTGCCTTTTCCTCCTGAGTAATGTAGGTCCTGTTGGGCATTTTCTTCCAAAACAGGCCTGTTTCATCACAATTAAACACTTGTTGGGGAGGAATTGTTCAGCCTCTATGTCTCCTGGAATTCAGGCACATATTTTTCAGCCGCAATTTTGTCAGAACTGGATGCCTCACCATGCCTCACAACACTATGTATGCCACTTTGATTCTTAAATTTGTGAAACCAGCCTCTGCTGGCTTTAAGTCGCTCACTTCAGCACTCGTTGCAGGCATTTTCTTAACGAGATCATCATGCAACTGCCTTGCTTTTCACATATTAAAGCCTCCGAAACAGTATCTCCTGCTAACTGTTTCTTGTTGATCCACACCAACAACAACCTTTCCACATCTTCCAGCACTTGTGGTCTGTGTTTTGTGATCACACGTGAACCTTTGCAACAACAGCTTCCTTGATTTTACTTAAATTTTTTCTTGGCCACAATGGTAGCGATGGTAGAAATGGGTTTACCATACAGCCTGGCCAGCTCACTGATCGCACTCCACTTTCATATTTTTCTATTATCTCCTTCTTCAGTTCTATCGTACATGTATTTCTGTTCCTCTTTGCCACAGGCTTAGCACTAGGATCTTTCCTTGGACCCATGGTAGCTTATTTAGCAGTTGCAAGCACTAAAAACAGTGGAATAATGACAATATACTGGTATGAATGTGTGGGTGTGGGTGGGTGGGCGCTCTCGCTTGTAAACAATAGCACACTGACGCTCCCTGGAGTGCGCGCTCAGCTGGGCGCCAGGCGGACACGTCCGGTACGAATGTCGTTACACGAAGCAAACATCGTTACTCGCAATCAATTTTTTTACGTTATAAATATCGGTACTCGAAAATAACGTAAGATGACAGCATCGTAACTCGAGGTACCACTGTATCTCTCCAGAGAGCTGTGTGTCTGGCGGCTCTTTACAATGTCCCTAAAATGGGACATAGCATTGTCATTGTAAAAGTAGCCAGCACAGATTGCAACATCTTTCTCAGGGTGATGTTCCTCCACAAATGATTGCACCCTACTCCACATTGCACAAATCTCCTTAATCTCTGAAGAAGGCACCTTACATCTCTCTTCCTCCACTGAAGCAATTTCCTGAGTTGTCGTTTGATGTTGTTGCAGCTCAAGCTCTTGCAGCTCTTCAGTGGTTAGATCTTCATTGTGGTCCTCCACCAACTCTTCCACATCTTCGCCACTCACATCCAACCCCATGCAATTCCCCAATGCCACAATACTTTCCACAACTTCCATAGGCTTCTCAGGGTCAGCCCCAAACCCTTCAAAATCCTCTCTGGGACACAATCTGGCACAACTTTCTCCAAGCAGAGTTCATCATCCTGGAAGTCACTCCTGCCAAGCTTTATCTATAAGGCCTATGCAATGGAAGATATCAAAGTGATCCTTCCAGAACTCTTTTAGGGTCAATTTAGTGTCATTGGTCACATCAAAGCACCTTTGAAACATTGCTTTGGTGTACAGTTTTTTGAAGTTTGCAATGACCTGCTGGTCCATGGGCTGGATGAGAGGACTGGTGTTAGGAGGCAAGAACTTCACTGTTACAAATTTGAAATCCTTAGACATTTGGTCTTCCAAGTCTTGAGGATGACCAGGAGCATTGTCCATTACCAGGAGGCACTTAAGTGGCAATTTATTGTCCAATAGATATTTCTTCACACTGGGGCCAAACACTTTATTAAACCATTCCAGGGAAATTTCCCTAGTGACCCATGCCTTAGCATTAGACTTCCAAAACAGACACAATTTACTCTTGTCAACACTGTAGTTCTTGAACACTCTGGGATTTTCAGTGATACACCAGTAAAGGCTTCAGTTTGAAATCCCCACTAGCGTTACCACACAACATTAGAGTTAGCCTGTCTTTCATAGGCTTCTGTCCTCGCATTGCCTTTTCCTCCTGCATGATGTAGGTCCTCCTTGGCATTTTCTTCCAAAAGAGGCCTGTTTCGTCACAATTAAACACTTGTTGGGGTTTGAAATTTTCAGCCTCTACATATTTTTTAAAGTCGTGCACAAATTTTTCAGCCCCTTGTTTATCTGAACTGGCACCCTCACCATGCCTTACAACACTGTGTATGCCAGTTCGCTTCTTAAATTGTTCAAACCAGCCTTTGCTGGCCTTAAATTCATCATCAACATCAACATCACTGGTTCCAGGCATTTTCTTGACAAGATCGGTATGCAACTGCCTTGCTTTTTCACATATGATGGATTGCGCAACACTATCACCAGCTAGCAGTTTTTGGTTTATCCACAGCAACAATAATTTCTCCATATTTTCTATTGTTTGTGATCTCTGTTTCATTATTGTATTCACCCCTTTCGCAACATTAGCTTCAGTGATTGCTTTTCTCTTATACACAATGGAACCGATGGTTGTTGGGGCTTTATTGTACATATATCCTGGCGAGCTCGGCAATACATACACCACTATCATATTTTTCTATTATTACTTTCTTCAGTTCTATGGTGTTCCTCACTTTCTTTACCAAAGAAGTGGCACTAGGAGCTTTCTTTGGGCCCATGGTAGCTTATTTAGTAGTTACACACAATAATCAAGGCCCAAAAACAATGAATTGTTTATAAATGTTTTGTATAAATTCCTGGGGTGATGTTCACTCAAGCGTAAACAATGCTAGACTGCGTGACAATGTGCATGGGAGGTGCGTGGGTGGTGGCCTACGGCCTTTGTATGTGCGTGGCACTGGTGGACAAGTTCCGGACCAAGCATGAAAACGGAGGGAATCACACGAAAACAGAGGTAAATTTTCCACGAAAAAACTGCACGAAGACTGAAACACACGAAAACAGAGATACACGAAAACGGAGAGACCACTGTAATCCGTTCCTGCTGTCAGGAGGCATGACAAAATAGTACTTCACTATGAAGCTATTATCAACTCGACAGCTTATCTATCACAATTCATCTAATATGACATAATAAACAATATAAATAACATAAAAACCTGATATACAGTGGTCCCCCGAGTATCGTAAAAAATTCACTACAGAAGCCTGCTCAAGCGCCATTACCGAACGAATTTACTCCCTTAAGGAAAAATGTCACGTAGGTTAGTCTATTTCAGACCCCCCAAAAATACACTTCCAAAAGCACTTACAATATTATACTTACATAATTGTACGATTTCCGGGGTGTACGTAACTCGGAGGACTACTGTACACTTTAGAATGAATAAAATATGTACTATGTCATTACGAATGTGGTGGCTGGGGAGGATGGTGGTGGCGGGCAAACTTGGTCCAGCTATGAAAACATCTTCCCATTCTTTCCTCCTTCAGACATGTTAGTATAAGAGAAAAAGGAGTTTGTAATGTTAACTGCATTAGATCACTTTCAGTCGCCTTGACGGAGTGAACAGAAATCATACGTGTCCAGGCTGGTAATAGCAACAACAAGTGGTTTGTTTACAAAACTCCCAAACATTCATTTAATCTTGTTTACTCACCTCACACTCTACATTGAGACTGCCTCTACCACCACTGCCTTGCACTTAATGAACAAACTACAAACAATTATAATTAAGTGTGAAATGTCTGGATGAGCGTGCAGGGTATTGTTCTCTCGAGTGTAAACAACACAGGACTGGCTCTCCACGCCTGAGCGGTGAGGCACCCAAGCGCCTGGGCGGAGAGGTCTCTGACGCACTTGTTCGAATCGTGATATTTTGTTCGCATGCCGATATCGATTTTCTTGTTCTAATGACGATATGTTCTATTGCCAAGCCGTTCGAATAGCGGGGGTCCACTGTATTTAGATATGAATACTGGTCAGAGAGCCTGTCGTAAGTCTGAGGCGTCGGTAAACAAGTACGTCGCTAAGCGAGGAGAGGCTGTAATAGTATTTAATCCTAGGTAGTAAGTTGGTAGACAGCAACCACCCAGGGAAGTACTACTGTCCTGCCAAGTGAGTGTAAAATGGAAGCCCATAATTGTTTTACATGATAGTAGGATTTCTGGGGTCTTTTTTCTGTCTCATAAACATGCAAGATTTCAGGTACATCTTGCTACTTCTACTACTTAGGTCACATTGCACATGCATAGACAAGCATATATACAGTGGTACCTCGACTTACGTTGTTATCATCTTACGTTATATTCGATATCCGTTACTTATAACGTAAGAAATTTGAATGCGACATCCGTTGATTGATTCGTCTTACGCCTTTCATACCGGACCTGTCCGCTTGGACCCAGCTGAGCGCGCACTCCAGGGAGCGTCAGTGTGCTATTGTTTACAAGCGAGAGCGACCACCACCCACACCCACGCATTCATACCAGTATATTGTCATTATTCCACTGTTTTAGTGCTTGCAACTGCTAAATAAGCTACCATGGGTCCAAGGAAAGATCCTAGTGCTAAGTCTGTGGCAAAGAGGAACAGAAATATATGTACGATAGAAGTGAAGAAG
>WNWK01056342.1:0-11032 GCA_009830355.1 Cherax destructor
CACCTCACAAGCACACTCCCTTACCATTCCATACAGCGCCACCTCACAAGCACACTCCCTTACCATTCCATACAGCGCCACCTCACAAGCACCCTCCCTTACCATTCCATTCAGCGCCACCTCACAAGCACCCTCCCTTACCATTCCATTCAGCGCCACCTCACAAGCACACTCCCTTACCATTCCATTCAGCGCCACCTCACAAGCACACTCCTTACCATTCCATCAGCGCCACCTCACAAGCACCCTCCCTTACCATTCCATACAGCCACCTCACAAGCACACTCCCTTACCATTCCATACAGCGCCACCACAAGCACACTCCTTACCATTCCATACAGCGCCACCTCACAAGCACACTTCCTTACCATTCCATACAGCGCCACCTCACAAGCACCCTCCCTTACCATTCCATACAGCGCCACCTCACAAGCACCCTCCCTTACCATTCCATACAGCGCCACCTCACAAGCACACTCCCTTACCATTCCATACAGCGCCACCTCACAAGCACACTCCCTTACCATTCCATACAGCGCCACCTCACAAGCACCCTCCCTTACCATTCCATTCAGCGCCACCTCACAAGCACACTCCCTTACCATTCCATTCAGCGCCACCTCACAAGCACACTCCCTTACCATTCCATTCAGCGCCACCTCACAAGCACTTTCCCCATCTACATACTGTGCTAACCCACAATCCACCTTCCCTCTTCTTTCCTCATTATTACACAAGAAGCGCCCTTTCCTCTCGACGCCGCACCATCCTACCCATACCATACCAACCCACACGCACCCAGTCCCTCTGCATTTTTCATTATCATACAATCACTCCCATTCTCACTGCTGATTTTTATTATCTTTTCTTACTCAAACTTTTCGTATTTACTTTACTCATAACACGATAAGTCCTCATCCATTCGGCTTCATATTATCAATGTTTGTGTACGATAACTGGGACAAGACTCCAGGAGCAAGTGGAATGTGTGTGTCCCCTGCGACCAAATTTGTTGAACTCATTCCTTATTGGACGACAGCAGGATAGAGTGAAAGTGTAACTGCAGATCTTACAATTTTATGTGTAAGAAATTATGTGAAATTTTCTTTACCGTTTAATCACTTTAAATATATTGAAGTCTACCTTATCTGAATAACTTTTATATTTGCTGATGTATCATATCATACGACCAGGATGTCACCCATTAAGTTTAAGTTGTGTGCAGGTTAATTTGTCAACGTACTAAGTTTTTTAATCTAAGTTGGGAGTCGTTGTAATCCGTACAGTAACTAGAGAATGCCTTTTCTTATCAGCTTCAGATTTTTAGCCCATGTGCCTTTTCCAGAAAACAATGTTGACGTTATTATTGGACTGTGTTAGTCATAGTTTGCCAGTTTTATTTAAAAACTCGATGTGTTTGTTACTGCACAGTACGAGAAAGTCATCCCCGTATTTCATAACCCCAGCCTCATCTTCCTTAATACATGCTAAATGCGGAAGACTGGGAATAAAATTCCACTGCAGCAAAATATTAATATGTATACTATTGAGCACGTTTGTGATATGATTTTTTGTATATATGAGCACTTTCAGTTATAAACAGTACATTTTTATATGTATTTGCATGCGTATGCATGCATATGTATTTCTGTAATTACAAATACAATTTTTTTAATACATGCATGTGCAGATTTTGTTTATGCATATGCATGTGTACTCGAATATTTGTGGTCGATTAGTAGCTCCTGGCCCCGCCTCTTCACTGGTCGCTACTAGCTCCACCCTCTCCATGTTCCATGAACTTTATCATAACTCTTTTTAAAGTTATTTATGGATCTTCCCTCCACTACATCACTCTTCAGATTGTTCCACTTCCTGACAACTCTGACATCCTAACATCCTTGTGACTCATCTGAATTTTTAACTTCCAGTTGTGACCCCTTGTTACTATGTCACATCTCTGAAACATCTTGTCCCTTATCCACCTAGTCAATTCCTCTCAGTATTTTTTGCCGTTATCGTGTTTCCCATATCATTCCTGTATTCCAGTGTACTCAAATTCATTTCCAATAACCTTTCCTCGAAAGACATACCCCCGTCCCCTCAGTTCCGGGACTAGTCTTGTTACAAATATTTTCATTTTCTCAAAGTTTTTGACATGCTTGACCAGGTATAGGTTACATACTGGTGCTGCATACTCCAATAAGGGCTTCACGTATACGGTGTACGTCATTTCAGCAACATTGCAACCAAGCTCCTGATGATTTGTTGATTGCAACAAGAAAGGTCTACAGCTCTCATTCAATTTTCCCTGTGGTTGTTTTGCATCTTGTATAGCTTGTTATATTATTATTATTATTATATATATATATATATATATATATATATATATATATATATATATATATATATATATATATATATAATATATTTTTTTAGTATATGTATATATGCAAAAAGATCACAGTAAACAGGTGATATCAAAATATGCAAGACAACCACTATGAAAAATAGAAGAATTCCAAGCGCTTTCGTGACTACTCACATTCTCAAGGAACTATAAAAGGAAACATGACAAGAAGGCTTATAAAGGGGCAGAATACACCTCACAGTCACATCACACTAACAAAGACAACACCTCACAGTAGCGTAACATCTCACGACTCTGTGAAGAGGAACATAAGAAAGGACCTGAAACTCTTCCCAAGAATTAAGATTAGTCCAATTTATCATTAAATTCTTCCCAAATTTTATTAATTATAAATGAATCCAATTTATATAAAACAAAAGAAATATTCATATTATTTTCAAAACTGCTTTTAATGAAACATGATTCTATTATATTCCTCTCAACCATGGACTTGCTTGATACAACCTTCTCAGCATTTTGAAAATCAATTGGATGGTTAAAGTCTCTCACATGAATAAATAGAGCATTAGAATCTTGTCCAGTTCTAATGCTATATTTATGTTGTTTTAATCTTAGTTAAAGACTTTTACCAGTTTGACCATAATAAACTTTATCGCAAATTTTACAGGGAATCTTATAGACACATCCGTCAGCATTTTGGGGGGAATTTTTTATCAAAAGTCTTTTTACTGTATCAAGATTTTTAAATACAACTTTGATATTAAAATTCTTAAGAAAGGAAGGCATATCAACCAAGTTTTCATGGTAAGGGAGAACCAACATATTTTTGGTTGAATAAGGTTGGTTGTCCCTTTTTGGATTATAAAAACTATTTCTAGCTATTTTAAAAGATTTATCAATTATGTTTCTTGGATATTTCTTCTATTTTTTCATAGTGGTTGTCTTGTATATATATATATATATATATATATATATATATATATATATATATATATATATATATATATATATATATATATATATATATATATATATATATATAATGTGTAGAATTTAGAAAGGCGAAATATTCACAAACACTATCTCAGGTCGAAGGAGACTCGAACCTACGAACCTTGGTCAAGGTATAGTGGCTCTACTCATCATACTACACTGGTCCGATGCATGCAGGGGATGAGATGAAATAGCTAACAACCTGCCTGAATGCTGGCTGCCTTGGACCAAAACATCTAGCATTGGCTGGGCGCCAAGGTATTGGACCAGTGTGGTATGATGAGTAGAGCACTGCGTACCTTGTCCCAAGGTTCGTAAGTTCGAGTCTCCTTCGACTTGTGATTAGTGTTTGTGAATATTTCGCCTGTTTTGCTGTTATGTTTTTTTTCCCTTTACTTTGATGTTATGGTTCTACTACATGGTCTAGCATGGGGTATTTACACAAAGGTCTTATAGTCTAGGGTGATACTTACATTCATGATTAGCTGGGCTGTCTCTAAACCATTCCTCAGTCCTCTCAATGGGTTATTTAAACCACCATTATAAAAAAATATAATATATTCAGGAATATATATATATATATACAGGTCTTAATCATAATAACATGTAACTAGCATCTCCAAGCCACATGGCCCACCTGCCACAATTAACACCCCTTCTCATCAACATGTCCTCACCCACCAGTGTCTTGACACACTGTAATCGCAGGATATGATGGTTGCATCAATTTAAACCATATCTCTTACCTCTGGTACACACATTTTCCCCAGAATATAAGAAAAAAACACTAGTGCTTCCCAACAGCCTGAAGCCATCTTGGAGAGTCAGCCAGAGAGGGAGGGAGGAGCTTCTAAGCTCCTCCACTCCAAACAAACAAAAGAATTTCAACAAGCACAACAAACAAAATAATGTCAACAGCACAATTCCCTAGCTACCACAATAATTGTTTTTCTCATACACCTTATTTACTTTTACAAAGAGAAATACAACTTTATAAACTACTTATTTAAATGTGTGTGTGTGTGTATACTATAACCTATTATTTTGAGAAAATCAGGTTGATTCAGCTTCTTTATAAATCTTAAGGGTGGCCTGACCTCAAGACCTCATTAAGTAAAATTGTGATCAATTCAATATAATTAGGTATTCCTGAGTAATTGCCACCCAAATACATCAATATCACACATAAGCTAGTCGTGTCCCTCAGGATACGGCTAGTAAAAAAAAAAATCCTTAGGCTGAAGGTGGTAGCAAGACTACTAGAAGTTTTACATATTACCCAGCACCATAATTACTCTTCACTTTACTGTTATTTACAACAAGGTGACATACGACATGGCAATCTACAAATTTTCATGGCTCCACTAAACATTCCCAGATTATACATGCAATTCTGCCCCATACTATACAAACGTGAATGGAAAAATACTGGAACAGATTGCAGAGGTTTTTAGAAAGGCATTTTAACCATATCCACATACTGAAGGGTGTAACCATTAACTACTTTAGTGGTTTCTAAACATAATACATTTTTACAATGCAAGGACTGCACACAATGCCCACTGTGAAATTCAGCACCGACAGTCCTGTGCCTCTGCTGCAGTAATCCAGCAAGCAACTGGTACTCCAGGATGGCATCTTTCTGATCAGGAGATAAGAGTAGAGCCAAACCCAGAGCAGTCAGGTATATACCAGGCAGGGAACTTCACAAAAACATGTCAAGGTGTCTCTCACGTGGTGGCCGAACCAAACAGTGAGACTTATCAGTCAACATTCAAGATCCTTAACATGGTCTGGCACTGAAGCCCATCTTCCGAGGACCCACTCCACACAGATCCTCCAACCTTATAAAGAGGAGACTGACACAGAACATGGAGGAGTCCACGGGATCACAAAAGCAAATCCGTTGGACCGTTTCATACATAGAGCACACCAAGACACAAATATACCACATACTTTCCTGAACTTCTCATGTCACCGAAAATTGTCAACCTCTGCCTCAACTCACAAATACATACACACTGACTCTCGTCACTTTTTTGGCTCTGACTCATCTCCTTCACAGTTGGATGGCTGGTAGGGAGCACTCAGGCCAGCCAAGAGTTCACCACTGCAAAAACAACAAGGTCAGCACAAGGCAAACACTATGTACAAAGCATGCACCATGTATCTACATGAAACATCTAGAGAGAACATCAGCAACCACATTCTCTGAGCCTTTTATATATTTAACTTCCAAATTAAAAGATTGCAAGACAAAGCCCATCTTAAGAGTCTGATTTGGGTCACCATACACAGGAACAGGGTGAAGAGATCCTGGGACATATACAGATGTAGAATAGACAACCATGAGTGAAAAATTTCTTTCCTGTGGCAAAATGGTGACACTTATTAACAATTCTGCAACCTCTTGCAGTACAAACACAAACACCAAGACATCTTTCTGCACCCAGGCTGTGTACATCAAGTTTACAAAAATACCTTCACGTTCCATCTCACACATAAATTTTAAATACACACATGGAAATGGTACTAGCACCCAGACCAGGGAAATCACATCTTCCTGCCTCATGCTTTACTTTATCTAATATTTTTGCAAATCTTAATGCATCAGTATCAAACTTTCTAAACCAGTAAACTTTAATTGTTAAATGTGTTTTGTGGCAGTGAGTGCATAGGCTCAAGGTGCCATCGAATTTGGGAACCATGAAGCACAGGGATGCCCACTGACTCTCACTAAGTACTACAAACTGGTATTGAAAGAATTTCACTTCTTCTTCCATATCCCAGTTTTCATACAGATTTTTCACACACAATAATTGTTGAATTGGCTCAGCTTCCTTAACAATTACTTCATGACGTTTTAACTTTACCCCTTTAGTGACATCCCAAACTTTTACAAGGTTCCACGGTGGCTGAGCCAACTCTCCAACATTTTCCTTAGCAAGACCAAACATGTTTTCTCCAGTATCATTTACAAACATGGAATTCCTTAAATACTCTTTGGCCATTACATACAGATTACTATTTTCCACCCCTTTACATTCCACTAAAACATTGGTCACTCTGGGTTTCTGATCTAACTTTAAACTCTTTAACCAGTTACTGTGAACATTACTCGCATTCTTTTCTTGCTCGGGTGTGTGGGTTTTATTCCTTACTCTTGAAAACTTTTTCCACACCATGGTCAGCTCACAGCAACTTGCCATACAATTTTTCACATGAACTGGCTCCAATGCCAGCACCTCATATCCAGCCACCAGAGCATTATGATCCGCCTTACGGTCCCACATCATCATTTGGGTCTGGTTGATGGGCACGTTCACTGGTACTATCCACTTCATACGAGCCAAACAGTATCTGAAACTGAGAAAAAGCTCCGAGGGGAAAGCATCACCATCCTCTCCTAGCCAATAGCTCAGAGATTCCAGAAAGCTTCCCCACTCAGCAATTACAAAGAGAGGGATCCTCTCTTCCCAGTTGTTAGTATTGTCTATACTATAGGCTTGCATCATTGTCTTTAGGGTTTGATGGAATTTCTCTTTTTTTCCTTGAGATGGAGGGTGATAGATGAAAAGTTAGGCTTTACATCTAACCCCTTTAACACATTCCTAAATAATTCTGAGGTAAAGTTAGACCCTTGATCTGTTTGTACCTCCCGAGGAAAGCCAACATGAAAAAAGAACTTCAAAGCCCTTAAGACTACATGAGCTGTCATCTTATGTAGAGGGACTGCTTCCAGGTACCTGGTAGTGGAGCAAATAATTGTGAGTAAATAATCATTTCCCATTCTGGTCCTTGGGATTGGGCCAACTACATCTACTACCAGATTGCTGGAGGGTCCAGCTGGTGCTAAAATAGGCTGAAGGGAACAGGTTTAATATTTTGACAAGGTTTCCCTATATATTGACAGACATGATAGGTCTTACTATATTCTTCGACAGTCTCCCACAGCTGAGGCTTGAAGAAATGCCTGGAAACCTTGGACATCATCATCTGGAGACAAAACCCTTGTTCTCCTTCCCTTGGTACAACAAACAGAGGCAACTTCTTTGTAAGAGTTTCCTCTCTGAAATGAAAGCATTTATTTAATTGTGAAACCTCTTCCTTAGCCACAGCTGAGGCTCTGATCAGTGTGACATCATCCTCCTGTGCAGAAATTAATTGCACCTTAGTAGATGCAGCCTCTCTCACACTACTTAACTGATCTATGCTCCAATCATGCTCAGCTCTGGCTGGAACATCTTTTTCTTCAGTTGACTGCAGTTCAACATCAGAAAACAGTGTTTCCAGACTTAAGCCCTCATCATCCTCATGAGAAATATCATGAAGACTATTGATAGCATGATCATGAGCCATACTTCTCATGGTGGAACCAGCAGGGAAAAGATCTGGTAGGGTCTCTCTAGCCTTCTCCTCCCAAACTTTGGGACTTGGTTCCTCCCTAACTAGTTGTTCCTCACTATCTAACAGGCCCATTACATTATTCCTCAATAAGAGGTTGACACCCTCGAAGGGAATCTCATCTGAAATACCTACAGGGAGATAGCCAACTTGGTCTAGCTGGAGTCTACCTGGAGATAATTCCAGGGGTCAACGCCCCCGCGGCCCGGTCCGTGACCAGGCCTCCTGTTGGACCAGAGCCTGATCAACCAGGCTGTTACTGCTGGCCGCACGCAGTCCAACGTACGAACCACAGCCCAGCTGGTCAGGTACCGACTTTAGGTGCCTGTCCAGTGCCTGCTTGAAGACAGCCAGGGGTTTGTTGGTAATCCCCCTGATGTATGCTGGGAGGCAGTTGAACAATCTTGGGCCCCTCACACTTATTGTGTTGTCCCTCAACGTGATAGTGGCACCCCTGCTCTTCATTGGGGGGATGTTACATCGCCTGCCGAGTCTTTTGCTTTCGTAGGGAGTGATTTTTGTGTGCAAGTTTGGTACTAAGCCCTCGAGAATTTTCCATGTGTATATAATAATGTATCTCTCCCGCCTGCGTTCTAGAGAGTACAGGTTTAGGAACTTCAAGCGTTCCCAGTAGTTGAGGTGGTTTATCGCACTTATGCGTGCGGTGAAGGTTCTCTGCACATTTTCAAGGTCAGCAATTTCACCCGCCTTGAAAGGTGCCATTAGTGTGCAGCAATATTCTAGCCTAGATAGAACAAGCGATCTGTAAAGTGTCAACATAGGCTTGGCATCCCTGGTTTTGAAAGTTCTCATTATCCATCCTGTCATTTTTCGAGCAGATGCAATTGCTACTTTGTTATGGTCCTTGAAGGTGAGATCCTCTGACATGATCACTCCCATGTCTTTGACATTAGTTTTTCACTCTATTGTGTGGTTGGAATTAAGTTTGTACTCCGAAGATATTTTAATTTCTTCACGTTTTCCGTATCTGAGTAATTGAAATTTCTCATCATTGAACTTCATATTGTTTTCTGCAGCCCATTTAAAGATTTGGTTTATGTCTGCTTGGAGTCTAGCCGTGTCTTCAACGGTGGACACTGTCATACATATTCGGGTGTCATCTGCAAAGGAAGACACAGCACTGTGGCTTATATCCCTGTCGATATCTGATATGAGGATGAGGAATAGGATGGGAGCACGTACTGTGCCTTGTGGAACAGAGCTTTTCACAGTAGCTGCCTCAGACTTTACTCTGTTGACTACTACTCTTTGTGTTCTACATGTTAGGAAATTATAGATCCATCTACCAACTTTTCCTGTTATTCCTTTATCACGCATTTTGTGTGCTATTACACCATGGTCACACTTGTCAAAGGCTTTTGCAAAATCTGTGTATATAACATCTGCATTCCTTGTCGTAGTGGTCCAGTAGTTGGGACAGACAGGAGCAGCCTGCTCTAAACCCATGCTGTTCTGGGTTGTGCAATTGATGGGTATCAAGATGGGTTGCGATCTTGCTTCTTAGAACCCTTTCAAAGATTTTTATGATATGGGACGTTAGCGCAATTGGTCTGTAGTTTTTTGCTATTGCTTTACTGCCCCCTTTGTTGAGCGGGGCTATGTCTGTTGTTTTTAGTAGCTGCGGGACGATCCCAGTGTCCATGCTTCCTCTCCATAAGATGTTAAAAGCATGTGATAGGGGCTTCTTGCAGTTCTTGATGAACACGGAGTTCCATGAGTCTGGGCCTGGAGCAGAGTGCATGGGCATGTCATTTATTGCCTTTTCGAAGTCATTTGGCGTCGTGGTGATGTCAGAAAGGCATGCATCTGTCAAATTCTGTGGCACTCTCATAAAAAATTCATTTAGGTTTTCGATTTTCAGTCTGGTTAGTGGCTCGCTAAAAACTGAGTCATACTGGGACTTAAGTAACTCACTTATTTCCTTGCTGTCATCTGTGTAGGACCCATCCCGTTTAAGTAGGGACCCAATACTGGTTGTTGTTCTCGACTTTGATTTTGCATAGGAAAAGAAATACTTTGGGTTTCTTTCAATTTCATTTATGGCTTTTTGTTCTTCCCGTGTCTCTTGATTCCTGTAAGATTCCTTTAGTTTTAATTCAATGTTTGCTATTTCTCTGACTAGTGTCTCCCTACGTATTTCAGAGATATTGGCCTCCTGTAGCCGCTCCGTTATTCTTTGCCTTCGCCTGTATAGGGAGCGCATCTCTCTTCTAGTTTGCATCTTCTCCTCCTTTTCCTTAAGGGAATTTGCCTTGAGCAAACCTCGAGTACCACAGAGTTAATTTGTACTAGACATAGGTTGGGATCCGTGATGCTTAGGCAATCTCCCCAGTTTATATCATTTAGGACTTGGTTTACTTGGTCCCACCTTATGTTTTTGTTATTGAAGTTGAATTTGGAGAAAGCTCCTCGCGGCTGATCACATTTTGTTGATCTGGGGCTCCCGCATGCATGTCTGGACCTCTATTATGTTGTGATCTGAGTATATTGTTTTTGATATGATGACATTTTGTATCAGATCATCATTGTTGGTGAAGATGAGGTCCAGCGTATTTCTAATCTTGTGGGCTCTACTATTTGCTGGTTTAAGGTGAATTTGTTGCAGAGATTTAAAAGTTCATGCATGTGTGAATTTTCATCTGAGCTGCCTCCTGGTGTTATCTCTGCTACCACATTGTTTGCAATGTTCCTCCATTTTAGGTGCCTGAGGTTGAAATCCCCCAGTAGCAAGATGTTGGGGGCAGGAGCTGGAAGATTTTCCAGACAGTGGTCAATTTTCAGAAGCTGTTCCTGGAATTGTTGGGACGTTGCATCCGGGGGCTTGTAGACAACCACGATGACTAGGTTTTGATTCTCGACCTTTATTGCTAGTTGGTATGCAGATTCTACCCATAACTTGTGTACAGGTGTTCTTATGGTCAAACCCGTAATACCCTTCAATAATATATCTTTCCCAGTATAGGTATCATTAGATACTGGCAGCACTCCAGCACGTAGCAAGGAGTAGGTGCTACATCCATCTCTCAAGGACAACATGTTCTCAACCCTGCCCACATTCTTATGCAAGGCAACTGTAGACTTACTACAAAATACATGCATCCTGGGGTCCAGATCCAAGGGTTCCTCCTCACCTTGCCTTGAAGACCTAATGCAAGCCACTGGATGTGTCTCTGCAGTTAGGGTTCCCTGGGATGGTTCCTCCCTTCTCTGAACTTGCTGTTTATAAAAGCAAAACTTTTGTAT
>WNWK01056343.1:0-11032 GCA_009830355.1 Cherax destructor
AAAAAAACTGGGGAAGTAGGGGTGCAAAGACCAGCTCCACCTCCTTGGATTAAGAGCTCAGGGGGTGGGTGGGCCTCACCTCACGCATCTTCTGGTCGAGCTCCTCTAGCGTAGGCTCTATGAGCTCCCAGCCCTCTGGCGGAGGCTTCCTGCTGCGTCGAACCTTAGGCATCACTACCACAGCTCACTTGGTGAGCTCTATACAACTTGCTGAGCTCTTTTGGGGCTCTAAATGCCTGTCTTTTGGGTTTAAATGCGCACACTCTTCCTTGTTTGTTGTTGTTTGTTGGGTTTACAAGGACCAGTGACGGCTTACTCAGTGTTGGGCTCCACTTCCCATGTTAGTAAGTAAGGAAGTATAAGAAGTCAGTAACTAAGTAAACAAATGAGTAAGTAGAAATAAGTCAGTAAGTAAATAAGTAAGGAAGGAAGTAAGTACGGAAGTAAGTTTATTCAGGTATACACAAATACAGTTGGTATAAACCTTGTAATAAATACCGACAAGTTGGTTTAGAAAGACACGTAAGCAAACACTATGACATATTTATTAGAAAACGCCTGTGTCCTCCACAGAGACTCCACAGGGCATCTGATGAACTGGGATGAGACACAACTCGTTCTCACAGAACCAGACCTCAGACGCCGACGGTGTCTAGAAGCCTCGCTAATCACCGTCACCGACACAATAGAACGTAACACTGGAAACCACAAAATTTCTAAAACATTAACATACATGATAATTAAGCAAACAAAACAGCACCTGTATAAATGGTTTTGAAAACCGACAATTCTTCAACTTGTCAGTTTTCAAAACCATTTATCACATCTGCAATCTACATTTATAGAACCATTACCTGGAGAGAATTCCAGGGGTCAACGCCCCTGCGGCCCAGTCTGTGACCAGGCTTCATGTTGGACCAGAGCCTGATCAACCAGGTTGTTACTGCTGGCCGCACGCAGTCCAACGTACGAACCACAGCCTGGCTGGTCAGGTACCGACTTTAGGTGCCTGTCCAGTGCCTGCTTGAAGACAGCCAGGGGTTTGTTGGTAACCCCCTGATGTATGCTGGGAGGCAGTTGAACAATCTTGGGCCCCTGACACTTATTGTGTTGTCCCTCAACATGCTAGTGGCACCCCTGCTCTTCATTGGGGGGATGTTACATCGCCTGCCGAGTCTTTTGCTTTCGTAGGGAGTGATTTTCGTGTCAAGTTTGGTACTAATCCCTCGAGAATTTTCCATGTGTATATAATAATGTATCTCTCCCGCCTGCGTTCTAGAGAGTACAGGTTTAGGAACTTTAAGCGTTCCCAGTAGTTGAGGTGGTTTATCGCACTTATGCGTGCCGTGAAGGTTCTCTGCACATTTTCAGGTCAGCAATTTCACCCGCCTTGAAAGGTGCAGTTAGTGTGCAACAATATTCCAGCCTAGATAGAACAAGCGATCTGTAAAGTGTCAACATGGGCTTGGCATCCCTGGTTTTGAAGGTTCTCAAATCTCCAAGAAAGTCTCAAAGACCGTGGGAATACTATCCAAGATACGGTACTATGTTCCACAACCAGCTCTCCTTACCCTATATCACTCACTCATTTACCCCTACCTCACCTATGGAATCTGGCATGGGGCTCTACATCAATAACTCATCTCAGACCATTAATAACACAACAAAAGGCTGCAGTTAGAATGATAACACATTCACACTCCAGACAACATACTCCACCAATATTCAAAAACCTAAACTTACTCACCATACAAGACATCCATACTTTTACTGTGCCTATTACATACATAGAACACTCTATGCAAATATTAACCCCCCACTCAAACTTCTCCTTACTAATTTTAACAGGACACATGACCATAACACTAGACACAGATCACTCCTCGATGTTCCCTGTGTCCACCTAACACTATGTAAAACTCAATGCATATAAAAAGGAGCGAAAATTTGGAATTCATTACCTATCATTGCCAAAGAAACCCTGCCTGTACCCCAATTCAAAACAATGCTAAAAAACCACCTTCTCACCCAAAGCTAATTGCTCCATATCAAACATTCCCAGCAAGTAGAATAATCACTTAACGTAAAACCTGACTAATCAATTCAATGTAATGTATGAATGAACGAATGAATGTAAAAACCCGTTATGAATAATACATACTTAGCTAGTTATTCCCACAACACTTACATTATAATGACCACGTAAACTAACTGCAATGCAATTAATTGTTTTAAATTGTTATCTCACTCAATTAGTTGCATTGCTACAATAATACTACAATTAATTGATATGTTCAACTTATATTCAAACTTTTTTAACTTAGATATGCAACTTTACTTATTTTATAAATTATCAACCATAACTTTTATTATTTTATTATTATTATTGCTTTAATTTGTTTAATCTGATCTAATTAATTTTATAATAAAGACAAAAGTACAAAACTTTAAAAATGTCATGTCTAAACTATGTTCAAATTTCATAAACTTAAATACTCACCTTTACTCATTGTATACTATCTACAAAAATTCTTACAATTTAGTTTTAAGTTAATTTTAAGTCGGCCCAAAATGCCCTGCATACTAGGGGCTTTGGCATGTACACCTCATGTAATCTCAATAACCAAATGTAATTCATTGTATCATGTCCAAATAAAAATATTATTATTATTATTATTATTATTATTATCCATCCTGTAATTTTTCGAGCAGACAATTGCTACTTTGTTATGGTCCTTGAAGGTGAGATCCTCTGACATGATCACTCCCAGGTCTTTGACATTAGTTTTCAACTATTGTGGTTGGAATTAGTTTTGTACTCCGATGAGATTTTAATTTCTTCACGTTTTCCGTATCTGAGTAATTGAAATTTCCCATCATTGAACTTCATATTGTTTTCTGCAGCCCATTTAAAGATTTGGTTTATGTCTGCTTGGAGTCTTGCAGTGTCTTCAACGGTGGACACTGTCATACAGATTCGGGTGTCATCTGCAAAGGAAGACACAGCACTGTGGCTTATATCCCTGCCAATGTCTGATATGAGGATGAGGAATAGGATGGGAGCAAGTACTGTGCCTTGTGGAACAGAGCTTTTCACAGTAGCTGCCTCAGACTTTACTCTGTTGACTACTACTCTTTGTGTTCTACGTGTTAGGAAATTATAGATCCATCTACCAACTTTTCCTGTTATTCCTTTATCACGCATTTTGTGTGCTATTACACCATGGTCACACTTGTCAAAGGCTTTTGCAAAATCTGTGTATATAACATCTGCATTCTGTTTATCTTATAGAGCATCCAGGACCTTGTCGTAGTGGTCCAGTAGTTGGGACAGACAGGAGCGGCCTGCTCTAAACCCATGCTGTACTGGGTTGTGCAATTGATGGGTATCAAGATGGTGGCGATCTTGCTTCTTAGAACCCTTTCAAAGATTTTTATGATATGGGACGTTAGCGCAATTGGTCTGTAGTTCTATGCTATTGCTTTACTGCCCCTTTGTGGAGTGGGGCTATGTCTGTTGTTTTTAGTAGCTGCGGGACGATCCCAGTGTCCATGCTCCCTCTCCATAGGATGTTAAAAGCATGTGATGGGGGCTTCTTGCAGTTCTTGATGACACGGAGTTCCATGAGTCTGGGCCTGGAGCGGTGCATGGGCATGTCATTTATGCCTTTTCGAAGTCATTTGGCGTCGTGGTGATGTCAGAAAGGCATGCGTCTGTCAAGTTCTGTGGCACTCTCATTTAGGTTTTCGATTTTCAGTCTGGTTAGTGGCTCGCTAAAAACTGAGTCATACTGGGATTTAAGTAACTCACTCATTTCCTTGCTGTCATCTGTGTAGGACCCATCCCGTTTAAGTAGGGGCCCAATACTGGTTGTTGTTCTCGACTTTGATTTTGCATAGGAAAAGAAATACTTAGGGTTTCTTTCAATTTCATTTATGGCTTTTAGTTCTTCCCGTGTCTCTTGATTCCTGTAAGATTCCTTTAGTTTTAATTCGATGTTTGCTATTTCTCTGACTAGTGTCTCCCTACGTATTTCAGGGATATTGGCCTCCTGTAGTCGCTCCGTTATTCTTTGCCTTCGCCTGTATAGGGAGCGCCTCTCTCTTCTAGTTTGCATCTTCTCCTCCTTTTCCTTAAGGGAATTTGCCTTGAGCAAACCTCAAGTACCACAGAGTTAATTTGTTCTAGCCATAGGTTGGGATCCGTGATGTAGGCAATCTTCCCAGTTTATATAATTTAGGACTTGGTTTACTTGGTTCCACCTTATGTTTTTGTTATTGAAGTTGAATTTGGAGAAAGCTCCCTCGCGGCTGATCACATTTTGTTGATCTGGGGCTCCCATACATGTCTGGACCTCTATTATGTTGTGATCTGAGTATATTGTTTTTGATATGATGACATTTCGTATCAGATCATCATTGTTGGTGAAGATGAGGTCCAGCGTATTCTCTAATCTTGTGGGCTCTACTATTTGCTGGTTTAAGGTGAACTTGGTGCAGAGATTTAAAAGTTCATGCATGTGTGAATTTTCATCTGAGCTGCCTCCTGGTGTTATCTCTGCTACCACATTGTTTGCAATGTTCCTCCATTTAGGTGCCTTAGGTTGAAATCCCCAGTAGCAAGATGTTGGGGCAGGAGCTGGAAGATTTTCAGACAGTGGTCAATTTTCAGAAGCTGTTCCTGGAATTGTTGGGACGTTGCATCCGGGGGCTTGTAGACAACCACGATGACCAGGTTTTGATTCTCGACCTTTATTGCTAATACTTCAACTACATCATTTGAGGCATTTAGTAGTTCTGAACATATAAGTGACTCTGTGATATACAGGCCAACCCCCTTTTGCCTGTTCACTCTGTCACATCTGTATAGGTTGTAAAGGGGTCCCTATTTCATTGTCCAAGTGATCCCTTATGTGGGTCTCTGTGAAAGCCCTAAACAAAAGCATTTGACTCTGTAAGCAGTCCACGAATGTAAGGTACCTTGTTGTTTGTTGCTGGCTTTAGACCCTGTATATTAGTTTAGTTTGATATCTTTATTATGCACTCCATACCCATCCTGTGGGCGGTAGTCAAAAGATTACAGAGGTACATAATGGGTCCAGGGGCTGGACCTCAAAGTTTGATAGCTGAGCAAGTTACAAAGGTAATGAACTCAGATGGTCACAATCATGACAAGTTACAAAAGGTATTTGCAGATTACAGAGGTATATATAGGGTCCAGAGACTGGGCCCCAAAGTTTTGATAGCTGAACAAGGTACAATGGTAATGAATTCACTAGTTACAAGGTAATGAATCATGTAAGTAAATTTACTTACGTCTGTACATGGTTGCACTCATGAACAAATTATAAACAATGAGCAATCTATTAGTCTACACCCAGCCACAAAAGTAATGAGTTATTGGTGCAAATTTTAATTGTTGGGTCACACACACACACATATACATATACACATACATATACACACACACATACATGTATATACATACACACATACACATACACACATATATACATACATACACACCCCGATGGCATGGTGGCTAGCGCTCCCGCTTCACGCATGGAGGGCCCGGGTTCAATTCCCGGCAGGTGAAACATTTCAAGTGTTTCGTTACACACACACATATACAACAGGCCTAGTGTCTAATCGACATGTGCCTAGGACAAAATGGTAACTAACACACACACACACGTGGCAATGCTTTATTTACAAGGAGCAAAGTCAGGGTATTTTTCCAGAATGGTCTGTAATATACCACTGTGGATAAAATACTTTGACATATCTTGAACATTTCTGATGTGAGTTGTCTCTGAATTCATTAATTTTATCGCACTCCAGTACATAATGACGCAGGGTGTGACAATAATCCAACTGGCAAAATTTACATCTTGTTTGGTCTACATCTGGTGGTGGTGATTTAACCTGCCAAAGATACCCTTTTAACCCAGCCGGAGGCGGGCAGTAGTGACATCCAAGAGTCTGCTTATTTTGTTGGATGCACCATAGCCATGTGGCTCCTCCTGCATGATAGAATGATGATAGATGGACTGACTGGTGTCAATCTCCCTGAGTCTTAAGTCAATAAAATTCAGTTGAAGTTCTTTTCGTATTATTGTTCTCAAACTGCTAACTGATAAGCCAAGATTGTAATCTATCCCTCTTTGAAAGCCTAAAAACTTAGCCAATTTATCAGTTTATCATGCATCTGAAGACCAATGTGAGATGGAATCCCAGCATGTGCACCCTGACTCTACTATCCAGAATCCTACCATACCTGTGCCTGGCTTCTGACACAAGCATGCTACAAGTTATACTTGATGAGTTGAGAGCATTTATGGATGACAGAATCAGTTACAATTAGAGAGTTAACCTTAGATACATGGACATTTGGTGCAGGAGTGTGCAAACGGTTCTGTCTGAAGGGTAGAGGCCCAGTTATTGATGCGTGCTCCAATTTCTTTAAAGGGCCATCACTCTGTATGACAACAGCAACTCCAGCTTATAGTGGATAGTGAAACAGACATCTTTTGTAATAATTTGTGAGAGAGTGTGCTGTTTGGCTAAATTATCGAAAATGACTTAAGGCATCATGTTTGGCTTCAAGAGGCGAAGCTTTACTCAGACGACGAAGACTGGCGCCAAAAAGTCCTACTCTTGTTTTCCTGTTGTTGCTAGTGTTGAGGTTTTATAGGGTTGCAAAAAACCCCCCCAAGAAATTCCCCGGGGTTTTAAGGGGGCCCCCAAAAAAACCGGGTTGGTAACCGGGGTAATCTGGCGGAATGGCGGGTTTTAAGTCCAGTAAGGGGGCCCCCGGAAAGAGTTCTTTGTACATTTTTCCTCGGTTTCAGAACATAAAAAAAAAAGGGCCCTGCCGGGCCCTATTGTCCCATTTTGGGGCCCGTCTCAAAAAAGTAAACCCCTTAAGAAGGAAAAAAAAATTTCATCAGCCCCCACTGGCTAAAAGGGGTCAGGCCCAAAAAAACCCCCAAATCATGTTTTTGTCTAACCTTTTTTTTTAAAAAACAGTAGCAAATGATTCCACACCTCGGGACAAACCTCACACCCCCCGCGGTTTTCCCCGAAGGGGATCATTCAAGGGGAAAGGGGGGAAAAGGGGGGGGGAAAAAATGGTATAGGATATTATCCTACCCTGGAAAAGAGCGTTAGGAAAACTTGGGGGAAAAAAAACCCTGCAGTTCTTGGGGACTGGGGGAGGCCCGAACTTTAAATCAACCTCAGACACTGTGGGGGGTGGGGACCCCCCTGAACCCCCAGAAGATAAAGGGGGGAAAAAAATGAACTCAAAAAAAAAGGTTAACAGGGAAAGGGGGAAAAAAACTATTAGGGGGAAAAGGGAAATTTTTAGGGCATCAAAAAAAGGGGGTTTAACCTTTTTAAAACCTTTTTCCCGTTGAAAAGAAAAAAAGGGGTTAGAAAAAAGGGGGAAAAAAGACTATGAGATTAAGGTTGCTAATGAATCAAAGGAAAAAAAAACCAAAAAGGGGGTTTTTTTAAGTGTATAGGACGAAGGTGAGGGAAAAAAGGGGGGGGCCTCTGAAAATTTGGGGAAAGGACGGGGGGCGGATAACGAACTGGAAATGTGTTCTCTTTTTAAAGGGGGATTTTTGCCCCCTCTTTACAAAAAGACGAAAATTTGGTTCAAAATTAACAATTATTCATTTTTTTTAAGAATTCAAGTTAACTAAAATTTTCTGTCCCGGGGGCATGGTTATCAAACAATAGATAAACTGAAAAAAAAGGGCCCCGGGCCCCGGGGGAGTTTTTTCCAGGGTATTAAAAAATGCAAGAGGGGGAAAAGTAAAACCATTAACGAAAAGTTTTTAAACGTCCACCCCAACTGGTATTTTGCCGAGATGGGGAAGATAGCTAATGAAAAATTCCCCATTTTCCCTCGGGGATAAGGAATTCCATAAAAATTTCCCCCAATAAGCCTAAATCTATAGTGGGGAAATTTTTAAAAAATCAATTATATTTTATATTATTAGAAGTCACCTTGAAAAAAATAATTTGATTAATGAATCTCAGCTGGGTTCACGAGGGTCGTTTCCCCCCCTAACAAATTTACTGACGTTTTCAAAAAAACATTTGAGGGGGTAGACGGGGAAAAAGGGGAAAATGATATATTTTTCTTGGATTTCAGTAAGGCCTTCGATGGGGTCCCCCCAAAAGACTCTTAAGAAAGGTGGCAAATATGGTATGGAGGTAAAGTTCTATGGATGAGGCATGGGCTTCCAATAAAAAGCAGAGTTTCCATTAATGGGGTCAAATCTGAAGGGGGGATTAGTCACTGGGGGGTTAAGGGAAGGATCGTTTAGGCCCATTGTTGTTCTTTAATAAATGACCTTGTTGGAAGGGAATTGCAAAAGTGACATGGTAAATTTGCTGATGATAAAAAAAATGGGCCCGTATGATTCATTCTGGGGAGGATACCAGTGAACTCCGGGAAAGGATTTGAGACAAATTAATGTCTTGGTCTAAAAAAGTGGCAGATGAAGTTCAATGTGGACAAATGTAAAGGTACTAGCCCTTGGTAAGGGCCCTCGTTTATAGCTAGGTGAAGTAGAGCTTGATCATACGGGGAATGTGAAAAAAAATTTGGGGAGTCATGGTAAGCGGGAATTTAAACCCCAAGACAACAGTGCCAAAAATTGTGCGAAAAAGGCTAACGGGTTCTAGGATTTATTTAAAGAAGTAAAAACAAAAAGAAGCCCAAAAAGGGGTTTTTCGCTCTTTTTTTTACTATTTGGAACCTCTTTTGGATTATGCGCTCATTTTTGGTCTCCCTTTTTTACAGGAGGGAATTAGATTCATTGGGGGAACATACAAAAAAAGGAAACAAAAATAAATTTACAGTATAAGAAATCCCCCGTATGAAGATGGGACTTAGAGCGTTGAATCTCCCTCCTGGAGAGAGGGGGGGAATGGGGGGAGATATCATGAATGTATAAGTGGATGATGGGCATAAACAAAAGGAAAATATTAATAAAATCGAGGATATCGAACCAAGTAAGGAACCAAAATAAGGTTTAAAAAATTTGGGTTTTAGATTTTAGAAAGGACATAGGCAAGTACTTTCTGGTTTTCGAACAGGGGTTGTAGATGCGTGGAACAATCTTCAAATAGGGTGATAGAGGGTAGGACCTTTTGGGGGGGCTTTAAAAAGGGTTTGGGCAAAATATGAGTGGGGGGGGGCTGGGTTTTACTGGTGTCGTGGTCGGGAATAAATTCCAGGTAATTTGGGGGTTTTTATATGGACCCCTGCCTTGTATGGGCCCGGGAGGCCTTCTGATGTTCCTCGTTTCTTATGTTCTCTTTTGTTAAATAAAAAAGTCTGCTTTATCCCCAGGGGAAAAAGACATTGTACCATAGGGTGTGATAAAACATGAACAAAAAAGGGGAAAATACCCTGACTGGGACAATAAATAACCCCCACATAAAGGGGAGAGAAGTTTACCCCACGTTTATCCCACTTGGACCCTTCAAAGTCACACTAACAGAAAGGAGGTCAGGTTAAGTGGGGTTTATCGGGGAAAAAGGACAAGTGTTTTCCCGATGGGGTTTCCCGGGCAGATGACTCGCCGTTGGGCTTTTTTGGGCATCTGACCAAAGGGCCCTTCCCCCTGGGGTTCCGGAGTGAAACGGAAAAAGGGGTCTACCTGGAAATTCCAGGGGGGCGCCCCCCGGCCCCTCTGTGACCGGGCCCCCCTGTTGGACCAGAGCCTGATCAACCAAAGGTCTGCTGGCCACACCCCAGTCAACGCGAACCACAGCCTGGCTGGTCAGGTACCAAAATTTAGGTGCCTGTCCAGTCCCGCGAAGACAGCCAGGGTTTGTTGGTAATCCCCTGATGTATGCTGGGGGGGCAGTTGAACAACCCGGGGCCCCCGACATTTTTGTGTTTTTCCCTCAACGTGTAGTGGCACCTGCTCTTCTTAGGTGTTTTCATCCCTGCCGAATCCCCTTTCGTGGGGGGGTGATTTTTTGTTTTTGCAAGTTTGGTACTAAGCCCCCGAGAATTTTCCATTTGTATATAATTGTATCTCTCCCCCCTGCATTCTAAAAGTACAGGTTTTGGAACTTCAAGCGTTCCCAATAATTGAGGTGGTTTTATCGAAATTATGCGTCGTGAAGGTTCTCTGCACATTTTCAAGGTGAATTTCACCCCCCTTGAAAGGGGTTTCGGGTTAATTTTGCAAAAATATTCCAGCCCGATAGAACAAGCGATCTGTAAAGTGTCAACATGGGCTTGGCATCCTGGTTTTGAAGGTTCTCTTTTCCATCCTGTCATTTTTCTGGGAGATGCGGTTTCTCGGGGTTATGATCCTTGAAGGTGAGATCCTCTGACATGATCCTCCCCGGTCTTTGACTTTGTTTTCCCCTATTGTGTGGTTGGAATTTTTTTTGTACTCCGAGGGGATTTAATTTTTTCATTCTTCTCCCTATGTTCTCAATAAATTTTTATCCATTCTGTAATATGGGGCCCAAAAATGGGCTCATAATCTTTAAAGGGGTTTTCTAGTGATGTCAGAGTCATAAATTAACTTTTGGGGCTCCTGTTACTTATACTTCTTGAAAAACCCAAATAATTGGTTAGCCCCTTTTGCGCACATTTGGCAATTTTTTCTTGGCATCAATTTCCTTCCATGATACTCAAGTCTTTCCTATTTTTTTTACCATGCTCCATCTGTCAAAAAAAAGTGTTCTTTCTCTTTTTTTCCCTATCTTCCTTTGGGGATCCTCAGTTCCTTGACTCGAAATTTCCACTCTGTAGTTCGGTTCCTCGTCTTGGCCACTCTCCCTAGTTCGTTGCCTCGTCTTGGCCCTCTTCCCGTTCGTTGCCTCTCCCAAAACCCTCTTCGCAGTTCGTTGCCTCGTTCTTGGCCCCTCTTCGCCCGTTTCGTTGCCCCGTCTTGGCCCCCTTCACGGGTTTGTTGCCTCGTCTTGGCCCTCTTCCGGGTTTGTTGCCTGTTTTCCCTCTTCGCAGTTCTTTTCCTCGTCTTGGGCCCCC